>JAMPIV010000659.1:0-58203 GCA_024509875.1 Oreohelix idahoensis | reverse complement strand
GATGCCTACGTTTTTGAAAGAGGGGAGGGATCTCGCTATTTTTTTGTTCTGTCAGGGATGTGGAATAGTAGTCTCTCTCCATTAATGGATATTTTCGTTTTTTATTCGGAGATAATACCTACTAGTGTTATTTCCCCACCTGTCGGGAGGGCGTGATATTTGGCGTTCCTGGTGTATTTCTGTGTATTTCTGAAAGGCGGCAAGGTAAATTGACTTTTTCATTAACTCTATCGATTTTGGGTCGTGAGCGATTTCGATTCATAGCCTGTCTTCGAAAGTCGTCGTCACGAGATGTTTTCCCAGCTCACATGTCGCTGTATTGTACTGCATCGGTTGATGCATGTACCAAGGACCATTACTTGCTACTTTGTTAAATGAACTAGGTTTAGAAAACCTTTATTATCTAGAGGATATTTTTGAGGACATTATTTATACTTCGGCAGACGTGTCTGTCTTGCTGAAGTCAAACTAAGGAGAGTGAACTGATCTCATACATCTGGTTTTCTCCTGGCTGTTATAGAAAAGGATGGAGTTTTTCACCTGACTACATTTACAGCACTATGAAATATAACATGCATCTGACTCATCATTGTAATGCTGTCTACCGTCTATTGCTGTATTGAATGTTGCTGTGATAATGACTGTTTGATGTGCCTACATATTCGCGTAACCATTTTGTCACTGTGGCGTCCACAATAAATAATGAAGAAAAACGTCAACGGCTGTTACAAGAATCATTGACTTTATACGTCGTGAGTTTACTGACGTCCTATGTGGATTGCCCTGTTATTTTTGTATGAACATTGTTTGACTGAACACATCTGCACACTACACAAAACCAGACATGCGGATACCATCCATCATCATATGGCATCACGCATCATTTGGTGGCCATAAGCTGGTTTGATTCTGGTACCAGCAAACACGGGGTCCCTTACCCACTTCATTTTCAACAAGAATTCATCAGCATCCTTCAAGAAATTAACATTCTTCAATACAGTCAACATCTTCAAAATTTTCAAAGTACTCGGCGTTGCCCGGTAAAAGTCAAAATTTCAACTTTTTGACGGAAACAAGAATTTGACAGTACCCGGCGTTGTTACATGTTGCCGGATAACTCGGACTGCTGTTATCTTTTACGCAAGTCAAGCAAGTTGCTGCTGTCAAGGTTCCAGTGCTGTCGTTTTTGTGAAGGTCAAGTGCCGGTTGAAACGGGTTGTTTTCTGAAGAAGGCCAAGTACCGATTTCCATCAACTTACTTTTGGATTAGAAGGTCAAGTGCCGAAACAACTCAACACACAGTATTTCAGAAGCTCTTGTACCATCGTGTTAGCAGTGGAAGCAGTTCAGATGTGCCATCATCGTTGGAGCTTCGCTCTTTAGGACGTTGATTGACATCCGTTCTTGTCTGCTTTGTTCTACGTTGGAAGCCTATAAGTTAGTGGCTTGGTTTGTATGTAAAGTGTGCCCTTATACTTCTGCTCGAGTCTTCTTTGTGTATCATCTCATTTCTATATGTTATAGTCTATATTGTTATTTGTATATTTTATATGTTTAATTTTCAAGCGGGTTCTCGGTTGGGTGGTGTCTCCGTTAGATTATGCCACGTCATAGAGGTCGTCTATTGTGAGCGTTTTCTGTAGGGTTTGCAAATTTCCGATATGGTATTTGCTAAGCGACTTCTGTTGCTATTTATGTTAGCTGTGTTGGGAGCATGTTTTTAATATGTTTTTCGTTATTATTTCGCCATTCTTTAGATTGTTTTTTGATTTGTTTGTATTTGTTAGCCTACTCTTGTCTATAATTTAGTTTCATACAACATTTTTGTTTATACACTGTGGTGTCATGTATTTTGTTTAATTCTATCGCAGATATCGTCACATTTTTTGGGATATTTCATTAATTTCTGCTTTATTTTTAGTTGATTTCTGCGAACGTTTTTGTATTGTTGCTGATCTTTGTTATTGTTTACATTGTTATTGTTTACATTGTTTGCATTGTTTACATTTTCAATGTTTACATTCTGCATGTGTTTACATAGTCATTGTTTACAGTTATAGTAATTAGTTAATGGGCTATGCTAATGCACTGTTACTACTACACTGATGATATCCATGAATGTTGGAATTAGTGTAGTTGCACTATTGAATGAGAAGTGCACTTATGATCAAGAATTGATTGTTGATATTTCATATACAAGTTCTTTGATTGGAGACTTGTTTCCCACAGAGACTGGGATAATATAATGTGATGTGAATATACAAGTGCTTAATTAAGACTTGTTAAACTTAGGTTTGAAATAAATTAGTTAATTATTTCAGGTTTTGGACTCATATGTTAGACAACATGTCTACATTTGAGCACTTTATTGAGCAGGGTAAATTGCTTGGGAAGACTGGTGTGATAAATGTTAGACGCAGATGCAGGTGGATGAAAAAAGATTCCAAATGGAAATGGAAAAACAAAAAAGGGAATCAGAAGCTGAGGAGAGAAACCTCCAGCTACAGCTAGAAGCTGAAAGACTTCAAAAAGCGGCTGAGAATAAAAGACTTGAAAAAGAGGCTGAGAATAAAAGACTTGAAAAAGAGGCTGAAAATAAAAGACTTGAAAAAGAAGCTGAAAATGAAAGACTTCAAAAAGAGGCTCAGGCTGAGGAAAGAAGATTACAGAGAGAGTCTGATGAGAGGAAAGAGAAAGCAAAAAATGGAACATGAAGAAAAGGTCTTAGCTTTAGAGTTGGAAAAATTGAAATTGACGAGCATGAGTAATGGTAATGATTCAAACAAGGGTTCATCTTCTGGTAAGGCTAATAATGATACTTTTAAGATTAAGTTACCAACATTTAGTCCTTCCAGTGATGACATAATGTTCTATCTGGACAGATTTGAACAAGCATGTACAGCTCATAACATAGACAAAGCAAAATATGTTTATCAGTTATCAGGGATACTGACAGGTAAAGCTCTAAGTATATTAAATATGGTGGATGAACCTGACAAGAACAATTATGAGGTTGTCAGGGCCGCTTTGTTAAAGAAATATTCAGCTTAACGAAGACGGCTATCGTCTACAATTTAAAAACATGTTACCTGAAAATGGAGTTGAATTCTCCGAGTTTATTGCAAGAATACGCATTACTTTCTCACGATGGGTTGAACTATCTAAGACGGAAAAAACTTATGAAGGATTTATGGACTTAATACTTAGAGACAAAGTCATGTCGTCTGTCAATGAGTCTTTCCTTGCTTTCCTTCATGAACGTAAACCTAAAACAATAAAAGAAATGGAAGATTTCTGTTGCCAATACGTAACTGCGCACCCACACATAACCATGGGTAACTCTAAGGTGAAAGAAGGTTTACCAGTTGCTTCGGCAGCTCCGTATGGCCAAAACTTTGCTCGTAGATTCCAACAAAATTTTGATAGAAAGAGTAGCGGTAATTTCTGTCAAAATCATGGAAATCAATTTCATGGTGATTCTTCTTCGAAGAATTGGAGACAACCTGATAGTACTCGTTACTATCACCCTAATAATTATAAGCATTTCAAAAGAGGATATGGTAATAGAGGTTATTCCTGCCGAAGACCTCAGAACCAAACAAATAGATGTTCGCATCAATGTGAACATGATAGTAATCGTGGAAACTGGAATTCGAACCAGTATAACAATTACAATAGAGACAATAATAACTGCAGAGATAATAATAACTCTGATAACTTCAGAGGTAATAATAGTCGGGGTAGATCTCAACACAAAAAAAAAGAGATATCAGCAGGCTAATGCTGTACAACAGGAAACTGAGGGAGCCTGTAATCATGTTGTTGATAGTAAAGAACTTTTGAACTATCAAGCGCACAACCTGGTCACTATATCTGCCATGCTTATACTGGACTATGAGACATGAGCAAAACAAATGGCTCATACCCCAACATTCCACATGATCTACTTTATTCGGGAACCGGGAAAACCAACAGCCGGGTTACCACTAACACACAACTACTTTTTGAGTGTGGGTCACTCCCACGTTCCCTCTCCTTACCAGGCTGCAGTTGCGCATGACGGGAGTCGTGGGTCTTCTAATTCTACATAAGTGTCTTGTTACATGAATACTCCGGTCTCACTACTTTTCGATTCCGGATGCAATGACTATCTCGTCGTGCAGATCAATGAGTACACCTACCACTCACTCGCGACGAAATCCATCAATCATTATCTCGACTAACACCGGCCTCTACCTCTATAGGTGTTCGTTATGTGTTGCATGACACCTCTCATCTCGTGTCCCCCGGCTAGCCATACTAGAAAACATATTCACGCGTCTGATTCTTGTTATTTAGAGAGATCTCTCTAGACCTAATCGCAACGTTCCGTTTACAAGAGTCAGACACTGCCCCTACTGAGAAGCTGTGTACTGAATCGACTCCACCGCCTATACACTCTCCTCACTATTTGGCGGCACTCATCTCCTTCCTCTCCGCGCCATCATGCTTCACCCCCCGAGCCTCGCCACATACCGGAGACGCGCCTGCTGTGCTCACATCCTCCCGCCTACATCCTCGTCTGAAACTGCAAAGCCATCCCTCACACGCGCTGCCTTCCTCACCAACGAATCGCCTATCATGCAGATTGCTAAATACATCATATGTGCACCATCTCCAGTGACTTGTCCCCCTATCACCCATATACTCACCCCAACTTGTTGATATAGAACCCCCTATCACGCGTACTAACGACACTTCAAGCTCGGATGACTCAATGCCGGTCGTCTCAACTTGCTCACCACTAGAACTAACGTCACCCCTCTCTTTAGCATGAGAGACTGTGCATTGCTGCTTGTGTGGCGCTCATCTTTTTATTTACATAAGACTGCTCTCTTGACAATCAATCTCAAGCGTTAATTGATCCTACAGTTTGCTCTATCTGATAACCTATCCCCCAGGAGGAATCAATTGCGCGTTATGCCGAGCTGAGGTTGCCTGTGCCGACATTAATAGCCATCCAAGATGCGCACGAACTGGACTCGGAAATTTCTCCTTTCACACGTGCGAAGTTAGGGACCAAAGAAGAAGCTCCCACCAGCTGACTCCTCTCGCAGCTTGGGAACAGATAGATAACATTGTCAACTGCTACACAACATGCAGATAGGAATCGCACAGATACATTCGACCAAAGGCTCCTATGGACCTCCCACTACGCCTCTCTGAGCTCCAACGTCTTTCTATCATCAAACCGAAACTGAGACTGCAATCGTGAAACAAATTATGATAGATAATCGCGAGATTGTGAACTACCGAAGACTCTGCACTCATCACCTAGTACATTCAATAATCTCGTATCTACCTTACTCTGACTACTTGACTTCACACACATAAGTTGTGCTACACATCAGACAAGCTAATCTCCCTCCTATGCAGTTTATTCGATAAAGATTACGAGAATTTCATCTAGCAGACCGTTCACCTATATCCACACGTATAAAAGAACCTTTTGTCTAACTAAGGACAATTAGTTTGTCGTAAAATTCAGCAGATCAGTGCAATGTCTATGTCTTCGTTCTTCCTATCTTGCGACAAGTGACACGGAATGCAGCGCCTATCACAGGTGATGACAAATTCTATTTCTGTCCGTGATCATGCAATGAGAGCATAGCGGCGTACGCCCTTTTGTAACGGTCAAAGCAGCCAGATTACATCAAATTCTATCCCTTACGACTGTCCACCATAGTCGTGCACAGTTCGCCCAGAAATTCTTTTTCCTCTTAAAGCATGAGAGTCACAAACATATTACAACATGTCTCGCACCTCAAATGAGACTACTCGTCCAATCATGTTGCCTGGAACCTTCATGGGAGACTTTAACTGCCCGACTCTTGAGGGGTCACTACGAGGGGACATCGCTATTGGGGTTTCCAGAGAGCGTGGGGGGGGGGGTTCGGGGGTGGCACGGGGATACCGCTTTTATTTATGAGACCAACGCCCATACCCAAGGGGCCTATTACTGATACCTAACCAAGGACATCGCACCTCCTCATTCGATACAATCCGATACATATGCCCAAGGTATGCCCAGGTTGCTCTTACACTCTAGAGGATCTTTACCAACGACATGCACACGCCTATCCAGGCACCGACATTTCATACCTATTCATGCCGTTTCACGAAAATGGCGCATAGATATTAGTCCTGGCATCCTTCGTGAAGGCTGCACTAGTCGCCAGTAGGACCATCAGCTTTAGATCGCTACTAATGTGGTATGATACAAACGCTGCACACATTTGCCTGGTCGAAGTGCTAGATCCTCTTAATCGATTCCATATCAAGACCTCACAGCATATCGCAGATGCTCTTGTTGAAAAGCCGCCGTTTTCCTCGACCAATGGCACCGAGTTCCCCCATATCAGACATATTGTCAGACCAGAGGCACTACATCTCATATCTGAACACTATGTCCACCACTAGGTAATGTGAGAATACCTACATATGAACGGATCTCCAGTAAGTAATCTACATCCTATGTACTAATGGCGCGCGTCCACGATGAGCCATATGTCTTGAATTCACCACGATTTCTCATCCCACTTTGCCGATGCTATTTAGCGATAACGAAGACTCTATCCTCATATGAGTATGGGACCAGGGTTTCAGTACACTTCGACAGACAACACTCTATGCAACTATAGACGAAGTCCCTAAAATGTAAACACACTAGGTAGACTCTCCCTTCGGAACTTGTCCTGATGTCGAGACGCCGCTAGATACAGATGCATCTCCAGCAGAGTAAGAGATCCTCGCATGTCTGTCTAATGAGATACCAACAGAGCGTCACATCACTGTCCGATGAAAATTAGTGACTCTACGCCCTCCCCCTCAACTGTTGACTCTCTAATGCCGAGTATAGCATGCCCCATTCATCTCTACAACAGACCAAAAAGACAACATTGCTGTTACGTACTATCATAGCTAAGAGATACTGACGTCAACATCTAATTGACCTAAAGGACATAGGGCAGCAGGCAATTTGTATCGGAATAACAAGAGACAATACATAAGTCACCTAATCATATCCGCCGCCCCCTCCCGTCCCTAGTGTTTTTCCGACGTGAGAAGCACAATCGGTGATCGACTGCGCTACCGACCAGCATCTCGCTTCGAAAATATGCGTAAACATCCAATCCTCTATTAGTATGTCGTTGATGAAATACTTCCGTCACTGCCACCATAGGTCCCTAATACATGTGACTCACGGACCGTGGTGACATGTGGTCGATAGATGATGGAAACCGCATAAAACTTTCACGTACATACGAGACCTGATTGTTGCGTCTCGGACTATTCATATCGAACGCTCCGGACTAGTGGTTGCTGCCTATTTGTCTAGGCAACATGATGCGCCTAGCACCTCACGGTCATCATATTTCAATCCCTTTCATGTCTCATTCAGGATGTGTGAACTCTAACCTTCATCTGAATGTCAACACTTCCCCATTCCAGATGGTTTCGCATTCTAACATTATATGCAGAGAAACATCATCGCGAGCCACAAAAACAGCGTCTTCCTGCATCGTGTGTGCTCTTTCTCCTAATCTTTTCTGGTGACGAACATCGCCAAAGTCTCGTCGATGTTTACAAACATTTCCAGGGATGTTCTACTGACATTCCTGGTCACCACAGATGTCATAAGACCAGAACATGTGAAGAACAAATCTATATATATGTTTGTCTCATCTCTAACGCAGAAAACACAGATACACACAAAGAGAGACAAAATCCAAGATCCACGCACGGATCTCCTGCCCGCCAGATGACTCCAGAACCTCTCACCCTTAGATGTGACACCTCATTGTTTGACACCTCTTCTGTACTAGAGTAGAAAAATCAAAAAGACAATTGGAATGAAAAATGAAAATTCAATCTAAAATCATAAAATTGAACATCGATCCAGCATCCACTCACTATTCTTATCAAATTTTCTGTTATTAAATTATGTTAATGTCCGTAAGAGAAGAAGGGATAAAGGAAAGACATACGAAGTAATTTGTTGCAATTAGAAAGTTAGAGATCGCTAGAGAATTATGATAATATAGGTAATTTGAAGATGAATTTTGCGGATGTTTGTTTCATATTTTAGCCTATAATTGAACCATCGACCGCACGCATAGATTTCTTCTTCTTGGTTTGCTTTCGGTAAGAATCTAGAAGGATTAGAACCTACGCTATTTTACCTGTTGCATATACTCGACGAAGACATTGAATAAGGTCACACAAGGTCCGATGCTAATTCCGATCGCCACTTCTCTTACGAATGTATCATACTGATGTTTCGAACTATATGTAGGTGTCTTAGTTTCCTGAGGACTACATTTGACTTGTCCATATCCTTAAAGGTTAGATTGGCATGTGCCTTCTCTTTAGCACGCTGCACATGCCATCTAATATGCTCGTGCTTTCACCCTGTCCTAGTTACTCACAGCGAGTGTGTCACAGATAGATCAAATGGAGAATCGTGTTATGCTCCTTTTCGGCCTCTTCTCCCTGAAGGCTACGGTCGCCTCTATGACCACTTTCTGTTCAGCATGATGTATGCGTCGACAGATTTTCTATGTATCGCGTAAAAGTAAATTTGACCTCACGTAATTCTTTGTGTCCACATCGTTTCTTCGGGTGTCATCGACTCCTCATTACTTAGATGACATCTGTCTTCATTCAGTAGATACCTAGGGAAGTAGAAAAGGGAAGAAGATCACTCTATTTGGAGTTTTATGTATGTCTTACTGTTACCACCATCATACGTATTCGAAGTAGACATAATTTGACAGCCGACAACTTCTCCAGCGACGAATCCTGATAATTCTAAAAGCTTTTGGTTGGTTTTGGTGGTGAATGGAATGAATTGGAAGGAATGTTGAACAATGTTGAATAGAATGAATGAAATCTCTTTGAATGAATGAATGAAATCGTCCTATGTTGAACTGTTGTGATGAATCTTCCATGGTCTCTGCTTGTGGAAGACAGAATTGTAGTAATGATTGAATGAAAGATGATGAATGAAATGAATGGACCTTCTCAATACTGGGTCCTTCTATCGCTTCTGAAACATGGTCATGGTCTCTTGAACTTGAAGAAGACAAGAAAAACAGCGCCACCCAGTGTAAGAAACAAGTACTTCCAAAAGTTACTGAACATGGTCTCGGTTGAAATCAAGAACGAAGGAATGAAAACAAGTTAGAAATGATAACATAGTTGGTAGAAAGAGAAAGATGAAAACAGTTAAGGAGTTGAGGAGTACAGGTGAGGATGTTCTCTTAGGTTTTTTTAATTATATTTTTATGGGGAAGATTTTGGATGGAGGTGATTTGATGGAGGAGCTTATTCCTAAATTTATCCTTCGAATTTCATGGCACCTCTCATCTCAACATTTGTTGTTGAAGGCAAGGTTGCGCCTAGCCCTAATCTGGTCCGTGGTTCTGAAGAATGTTTGCCAATCATTCACTAGACCAAAGAATCAAGAATATATTTTATTCTCCCATCCCATTCTTAAGTAATTAACCTCTTGTCTTGTGATAGTTAGGATTTGTTTTGTTCTTCGGTAGTGATGCTTTATGTGACAGTGTGATCGGAGTGGTGATGACAGCAGTGATGCTTCATCACAGTGGGATATGTTGCTATTACGTATGCATCTGTTAAGTGGTACAATTCTAGATAAAACTGAAATAATGCGCTGATGCAAAGGAATATAAGAATATTGCAAATTACTCTGCATCCTTGTTATGTACATTTCTAGGAGAAAACTAAATGCGGCAGAGAGGGAGCAGAGAGGAACTTACTCGGTTTTAGACCGTTGCGTGAGTTGTTAGCGCGGATGAGCTTTCTTCAGTGAGTTGCCCCCCCCCCCGCTAGCGAAATTTGGTCCTTAAGATTCGGTCAATTTCTAAAATTATCGAAGCCCAATTCTCTGGGCGACACATTTCATTCTAGAGACTGATCAGAAAGCTCTTACAGCTATTCAGACTAAGAATTTGAAGAGTTCGAGATCCACTCGATATGCTATAGCTCTTCAACCTTTTCACTTCACTATACGAGCTATCCGTGGTGCGGATAATGTGATGGCTGACATTTTGTCTAGATGCCCACATGACTCCAACTAATACTTCTGTCCTATATTTCTATATATTACAGAGTCATAACACACCTATATTTCTACAATAGATTAGCACATCTGTACTTACTTTATATGTACACACTATCGTGCTTTGTTGTCATCTTCTTCTGTTCGTTTTTTAAGATGATAGAGGAGGACTGAGTAGTTAATATAAGGGCCGTTAGTTTACTAAACAGCCACAATTATTAATAATGTATTGTACCTTATGAAGCATTAGTTATTAATTAGCTATTGCTTGTACTTTCTCAGAATGTCATTGATTGAAGCTGAGAGGGACGTTACCTTTACTAGTATCCAATTGCATATGGACGAGTTTCTGAGATTGTGTACTTACCCCTCGGAATTGCCCAGAGCATTCTGTCATGGATTCGTCATGTTAGTTTTAAACTTTACTATGTTCTGTATGTCATTACAATGTTCAAGAAGAATGTACTATTTAAATTTTCCTATCAGATTTGTACATCCATTTTTAAAGACAATATTAGAGTATGCTGTTTAATGATGATTATGGTAACTTGCATACGTATATTGTGTTTACATGCTAACGTGATGTGTGTTGGTGACACCTCCCCGATGTGAATATTTTTTGAGACATATTTATTTTTCTGTTGAGGTATATCCTCACCTGACACTCTATATTTAGCCTCATGTTAGGCAATTTAATTAATTATCAGCGCATAATTCGTGCGTTTTGAGCCGCTTATCGCATGCTCTTTGATATTTAAAAAAAAAAAAAATATGTTCCACATTTTTTTTTTTTTTTATTACGGGAGGTGGTGGTCACTGGTGATATGTTGTTGCGTGATAAATTCTCGCAACATCGTTTTATTACAATATCTATTTTTATAACGCAAGGGCAAACAAACTGCTTGAAAAAATTTATAGTCACTTTTCTCGGTAAGCATTTGTCTTCTCGCGTTGGTATCGAATGCAGTTAAGTTTGAGCTGTGGTCATTTTGCGCTGGACTGCGCATGACTTGTCTTGCTTCTTGGTCGATCGGTTTCCGCCCACCACTAGTGGAGTGAGCGATTTGAATGGCGAAAGAGATGCCTCGTTGAAGAGGGGATCTCCGCTATTTTTTTGTTCTGTCAGGGATGTGTAGTCCTCTTAATGGATATTTCGTTTATTCGAGATAATACCTCTAGTGTTTCCCACATGTCGGGAGGCGTGATATTTCTGTGTATTTCCTGAAGGCAAGGTAAATTGACTTTTCATTAACTCTATCGATTTTTGGGTCGTGAGCGATTTCGATTCATAGCCTGTCTTCGAAAGTCGTCGTCACGAGATGTTTTCCCAGCTCACATGTCGCTGTATTGTACTGCATCGGTTGATGCATGTCCCAAGGACCATTACTTGCTACTTTGTTAAATGAACTAGGTTTGGAAAACCTTTATTATCTAGAGGATATTTTTGAGGACATTATTTATACTTCGGCAGACGTGTCTGTCTTGCTGAAGTCAGACTAAGGAGAGTGAACTGATCTCATACATCTGGTTATCTCCTGGCTGTTATAGAAAAGGATGGAGTTTTTCCCCTGACTACATTTACAGCACTATGAAATATAACATGCATCTGACTCATCATTGTAATGCTGTCTACCGTCTATTGCTGTATTGAATGTTGCTGTGATAATGACTGTTTGATGTGCCTACATATTCGCGTAACCATTTTGTCACTGTGGCGTCTCACGCATCACCGCCCCAATGCTTTCCTAGGTCCTGATGATGTTCCCAACGTGTGGGGTTTTCCTTGCTACATTGTGCACAGGCAGTCACATACCGAACTATGTCTTCAGCAATGCCTGGCCAATAGTGATGCACTGATGTCATTTGACAGGTAGTACCGATTTTCGTATGTCCACCGTCTGATCCAACATGTGCTAGTTCCATAGCCTTGTCCCTGTAAATAGATGGCAGTACTAACTGGCTATGCCCATCGGGTCCTGTCCCAGCTTTCCTGTAAAGCAATCCATCATTCAAATAAAATTGTCCTTTCTTTGGGGGGTTATGGCTTTTTGGCAACTTGCCAAAGCAAGGTTTTAATGTCCTATCTTCAGCTTGGGCCTTTCTCATCTCTCTCGGATGAATATTGAGTGGTGTTCCCTCCTCCTTCCCAGGGGTTGACCTGACTTGGAGTGTTGCCATTATCACAGGTTTTATTGGTTTCCCTAGAAAAACATATCTCCCTCCTAACACCAGCGGGTAATTAGGATTATCACACACTGCTGCATTGATCACTCCTTCCACATAGCGAGTTTTCACATTGATTCTGGCTATGGGAAGTGTTATGGTGGCTGTATCCTTCAATGCCCCTTGTATCTCCACTTTGTCTGTGGTATACTGCTCAGGGTGCACTAGAGACGCACTCACAACTGAGTCATATTCCAGTCCGGAATCAAACAGACACTTTACCCTAGTGCCGTTACATATTACTTCTTCACAGATGGAGGGATGATGGAGATCTACCGGACTCGATGTCGGTTCCTTCCTTCCCTTTCCCACTGTTACCATGCATGCAGCGTGATATAGAGGGACTTTCCTACCACATTCCGTTGTATGGTGGTTGTTCATTTTACATATTTTACACCACTTTTCTTCCTTTTTGTAAGGTTTCCTATCCTGAAATTGTGGGTTCCTATCCTTATTATCATATCCTGGCCTGTATTTGGTTGCATTGTCCTTTTGATCAAACTTATTATGAGTTTGGGGCTGCGTAACTCCCTCCTGTTTCCTTTTACTCCCTTGAGTCAGGGATTGAGCCATGTGGTGGCTTTCTGCATATGTGATTATGTCAGCCAACCTGTCTCTTTTGTTCTCAATTAAGAACTTCTTAGTTTCTGGGGTTATGGAATCCAACAGTTGTTCAATCAACATCATTTCCTTTAGCCCCTCGAAATCTGTGGTGAAGTTTCCTAACTTACACCACCTCAGTAGGTAAGTTTCTAATCTTTCTGAGAACTGCTGATACGTCTCTCCTGGTTGAAGCTTTGCCATTCTGAAGCGCCGTCTATATGCTTCAGCATTTTGTTCATATCGAACAAGCAATGCCTGCTTCAGGGCTTCGTAATCTTCCTGATCCTTTTTTGGCAATTTCAAAAAGACATCGTACGCAATTCCCCGCAAACCTTGCGATAACTTCAGACTCCACTTTTCCTTTTCTAGACCATAAGTAGTCGCTAATCTCTCATATCTGTCTAGATAAGCCTCAATTGCGTCAACTTTGTCCACAAATGGATCCAGATGAAAATTCATGGCTCCATTTGAGGTGCTCTGGCTGGAGCTGTTGTCCAAATGAGGTGAACTACTACCATTGTGGTTGGCGGTTGCCTGAAGTTCAAGCTCCTTTAATCTTAGCTCATGGTCTCTCTCTGCTTGAACCTTTCTTTCCTCAGCCTCTCTCTCTGCTTGAACCCTTCTTTCCTCAGCCTCTCTCTCTGCTTGAACCCTTCTTTCCTCAGCCTCCAATTGCAGTTTCTTATTCTCTTTCTCAGCTTCCGCTTCCGTGCTAACTGCTTATCTTCCCTTTCTGTGAATTTAGCGCATTCAGTCGTAACATACTGGATCAGAAGATCACCAGTCATCCCAAGCTCTTTCCCCACTTGCAGTGTTGCTGACCTGAACTTTACTAAATCTGCCATGGCAATGTTGTAATTTAGTTGCAACCAATACAAAGAAAAAAAAAATTTTGCCAATATAATTAGTCACTTAATCAAATTAATTTCTTAATTAATTAATTAATGACTGATTTCACGTCACATGTACCACACCTTAATTTGTACTCAATGGTACTCAAAATCTATTTCTTAACCTGCCCTACCAAAATTTTAATTTTACTATCAAAAATTTCCCACTTGACAGCACTAAAAGGTAACAGCAGGCTCAGAATATACAGGAACAATCCCAGACGAGCGTCCCAGTGTCGCGAGAGGTTTCTTAATTTATGAAGAATAAGACAACCAGGTGTATCAGGTGATACTAGGATAGTTGCCAGAGAAGAGTCTGGTCTTAAAAGAAATACCCCATTCTCCGAAAAGAGCAATGGTGTATAGAGTTCATAGGTATAAAGTCAGGCTGTAAAGAATTTCTGGCCAAGATAGTAATATTCAGTACCAGAAATCTATGGTGCCCCTCTCAGAATTATACCTATGGGCTGTTATAGTATCTAGGGGATTTAATTAAATTCAAAGTAGTTCAAAGCTGACATAAAGTAATAAAAACAGTGTACTACAATTTCTTAATTTTATTTATGTACAGTCATCTGTTTAGTTTTGTTTGTGTAAACCCAAACCCTAAAAATAAAAACACACTGATGATGTTGCATGTATCTACACCAAATAAAAGTCAATCACTAAAATTAAAGTCTTTTCCTAGTTGTTAAGGCTCCCTTATTATGAAAAGTCTTAGTGCAACTAATCCTCTGGAACCAATGTTAATGATGGTACTTGAATTTATCTTCAGTATTAGGGGAAGGGATATTGACAACTGTCATAATGACTTCACTGTTCTGATATCACTTGACTTCACAATATGTCTATGTTATGTAGCTTTTGAAAATGTCACACTGACTACACTGTTATTGAGATCACTTGAGTTCAAACTATTTCTATGTTATGTAGCTTCCAGACTAATTTACTCATCACTGTTTTCATCACTACTTATATAATCCGGGTGCGGTACGCCAATGCTCTGCGAGTCAGTCTTGTCTAATAGGACTTAACTTCTTCGCTTCTGCCTTTTCCTTGAAGCCAGAATATAAGATGGAGAAGCCCAACACTGAGGGTCCCCACTCTTCCAACTGATGAAGGTACAGGGTGCTTGTTTAAATCATACACCGCTAGGTACAACACCAATGTTCTTCTCTGCTACAAGATGAGTGACAGGATACCTCTGACCTACAATCTCAGATTCAACAGGCTATTAATAAACCCATGCAGTCTGCTTCACTGGCAAATGGCGAAGGAGCTGGGGTAGAATCTGATTCTGTCCTCTGTTGAATTTGGTTCTGGCGGTTCAAGAGAAATATTCCAGATTTGTTTCCCCTTTTTATTACAGGTCGCGGGCGAACGGAAGACAAGCGATTCCATTGGCTGGCTGGGTCAGTTTATGTTTACCAAAATTTCAGTAAAACCACCACTTTTTGCCCGATCTGTCGATCTGACAAAACTCCGATAATTTATTCTTCCCGTGTTTCCCAACCGATTCCTTCCATCCAGGTCTTGTTTAAACCGGCCAATTGGGCGCTACCATTTAAACACACTAACCTTTTTCTGCCTCCCTTGTAGCCTTTGCAATCACAGTTGAAACCGGGGAAACCAGCCTGCGCTCTAAGTTATTACTGCATGTAATCACTCATAACTCCTGTGTCCATGCTTCTACAACTTAAATCCATGTATCTAATAAAAGTTTACGATTCCTGGTATTTCACTGTGCTCACTGTTCCGAGGGACATACCTTATCTTTTGACCTGAAGTCACAAATACATATTCACGTTAACACAGATTCCATCCAGCTATCCTGCAGCCTACGGTTCCCGAGACCGGTTTACAGCTCGTGCAGCGATTGGTCGAAAACATTTGTTGACATATTTCAATATAGGTAGGCAAGGTAGGCTCTCGTTAATTGCCCTTAGATATTGGTTCAGGACTACGCTACAGTTTTATCAGTGTACGTTGTAAAGATGTATCGGGACTGAATAGTCAACTCAAACAACCGAGCACAGTGTCAGGTGTACAGGTCATCTTGCTCCAAACGTCCTGAGGACTCAACAAGGATGTAATGTGGATCATGAGTGGTAGAGTAACTGTTAATACGCGAATGTGTGAACTGTTCTGTAAAGTTGACTGGAAGTACAAATACCCACTCATACGTATCAGAAGTGAATGATACAGACTACTGTGAACGTTTCAACAGTTTAATTTGACGCACACACTTGACAGAACGGGTACAGTTACAGGAACACAGGTCGACATCAATAGCATATTGTTGACCCACGGTGTACAATAATAAATTGGCATTCATGTTGAGGAAAATCACAATGGAACATCAGTATACAAGTGTTCAGAGTTCCATATCTTATATAAATATTCATCAGGCCTTACTGACTGATCATGTCAGTTAATATATAATGTTTAACAAATCTTCATCAGGCCTTACTGATTAGTCATGTCAGTTAATCAATAATGTTTACGGTGACTCCTAGACAGAACCTCCTTTAGCATAAGTGTAGCTTGCACTCTAGCGGAGATTTCTTTAAATAGCATTCAGCAACGATCTTCTGAGCGCATGTTAAATCACCCATAATAGATTTTCCTTTCATAAGTGTGATCTCTTGATCATCCTCGGATAATAAGGGGCATCCCTGTTCTCGGATAGATGACTGACAATAGGTAGGATTCCAAGATAGCTCCTGGTCCTGTAAACATCGCTCACCATAACGATGCACGACAAAGCTTCAATAAAGATTCAATTCATAAATATCAAAGTTTCCACAAGCATCAGCATAATCTGTCCTCATAATTGCTGTATAGAAACATAATCAGTGCTGCTAGATAATATGTCGTTCTGACATACAGACATAGGTAGATTCATGTAAACGTCTGCCCATCTTAAGCCTAGGAATGAACGAAGTCAGCAAATGTACTTTTACCTTGACATAAGAATACACTAGCAAGCACAAACGCTCTCCCGGCGTTATTGAATCACCACTGGGGAACTCATAGACTAAACAATCCTGGAAGAAACTATCTTCGTCCCCATGATAAATTGAAGAGATCACAAACTTTGGGCCGGTCATTGAACATGACTTCCCGCCATAGGCTTCTACAACACCGAAGAACTCCCTAACGTATCTTCATGCGCCGAAAAGCACCTGACCCCTAAAGTACAGTACAAGAAAAATAGTTCCACTTAAACATACTAAGATATCAAGATATAAGACATACTCGTCCTACACAGACAAGAACTACACATAGATTCGGGCCACAGACATTCTGAAGCAAGAACAATCTATTTCTAACCAAACACAGAATAGATTAAAGTAAGTCTAGATTCCTCCGCTGAGTTCGATTTTCAGGAACGATACAAAGAGCGATAACTCACAGAATGAATACCCATCGCCTAATCTGAGTTCTGTCCCTTTAGACCGAAAAACGTGCATTCAAAGATAAATATATTTTTATCAGACAAATAAATACATTTTACATCTGTATGCGTAATCCGTGCGCCACCAAAGAATATGTGCGCAACAGTGTCCTGTCCTCAGTGTTTGTCCTGTCCTCATTGTGTGTCCTGTCCTCAGTGTGTGTCCTGTCCTCAGTGTGTGTCCTGTCCTCATTGTGTGTCCTGTCCTTAGTGTGTGTTCTGTCCATTGCCAGCAGGTCCTTCTCATTTCTTGTTTCACTAGCACTTGTCTAGTTCTTGTAATCAGTTTCTCATGGCACAAAAGGCTGCCTCTGACAAATTAGTGTTCAGTGAAGAAGAAAAAGGATTCAATGTTTATTACTTGGGGCTGAAATCATCCCATGAGAAAGATTACTTTGGTTTTTAGGATGTTTCTTGTTCGACAAGCAATAGGTTCTGATGGCAGTGATCTTGTAGTCAATGGCACCCTGGCGGTCCGCGCTATTGAACTATGCGGCCACAGACTTGGAGATATGTGTTAAAAATGTCGGCAAAAACGGTCAATGGTGCCTCAGCTTGTCATAAAATGTGACCTACTTTAAAAAGTGGTACAAAAGGAAAAGGTATCTATTCACTTACACGCGCAGTGTAACTTCTATATATCAAACATGGACGTTCCAATAATTATAAATAAAGGGTGATTGAAAAGTTACTTCCTATTTTTAAATTGCTATTTCTTCACTCCAATCTGCCTGATTTATATGAAACAAACTTATGTTGTTTTCTTAACTAAGAATGGTATTTCACATTCACAGTAAAGCTCAGCATGAGATCCTGTCTGTTCAACACATGACATCTCAGCAGACAACAATGTTTGTGTTGTCAATGGTAACATCCGTTTATTGGCCATTTTAAAATGTATTTTACTGTTATATTGTTTTCGGGGGGAAGATAAAAATAAACCTTTGGAATTTATTTTACTTTGACATTGCTTCTGGGTGGAAAAAATAATAAAACATACAATTTATTAATAAAATGGCCCAGTTGCTCGTTACATTGAATTTTTTTTCATGTATATACAGTAAACATATACCATATATACTATGATTATCAAAAGAAGTCAGAGGTCATGACGCTTAATGTGAGCAACCCTGAGCCCATATTAGTAAGGAATCAGCAACTGGTACAGACAGACACCTTCACATACCTAGGATGCATAGTAACACCAGACGGAGGGGCAAGCAAAGACATCAACAACAGAATGAACAAAGCCAGAACAGCCTTTTTTAGCCTAAACAACATCTGGAAGACCTCTCAATACAGCACAGGCACAAAATTAAGATTATATCAGAGCTATGTGCTTTCTGTGCTTCTCTATGGTGCGGAAAGCTGGAGAGTTACAGAGAAGGAAATGTCGAAATTGTCCTCTTTTCACACAACATGCCTATGAAAAATTCACCGAATCTTTTGGCCGAATACCATCACCAACCAAGATCTGCTTACTCGGAGCAAGCAAGAGGACATGCACACCATCATAGCTGGCAGACGCTGGAGCTGGGTTGGCCAGGTCCTCAGAAGAGATCCCGATGCCATCACAAGAACAGCTATGCTTTGGACCCCTGAAGGAAAACGAAAGAAAGGCCGACCAAAAACAACTTGGCGGAGGACTGTGGAGGCTGAGATGCAAAGAATGAACCAGAGTTGGGGCACTGTACGAAGGATGGCCACCGACCGAGCAAAGTGGAATAAATTTGTTGTTGCCCTACAAGACGCCACTAGGCGTGATGGGCACTGACTGCATTGACGGTCGGCGCCTAAGGATCAAAGAAGAAGAAGATATACAGTAGATAGAAGCGAGGATATAAAAATGTAAAACTACGAAGCGACTGTTCAATTAGAATGTAAATGCATAAATACATTAACATATACTCGTGAGACCACAGGACAGAATCAACTGATTCCAGTGTAAGGGAAGTAATCATAATTTATTTAGAGAGTTCTCCAATTCTTCGCTTACCGGTGTTGGAAAAATAAATTTTTGATAGATCAAACTGATGTAAAGACGAGTTGGCTTATTCATAGGTTGTGAAAATTACAAAATGTTTCTGTAAGGACCTGGGCTAGCGAGGCTCTGACATAATGGGTTACATCAAGTTAACAGCTTACGAAGTCATATCTTTACAGTGCCTTTGAGGCAGGCTGGGTACAGTCAAAGGCTAAGGAATGCGACGCGACAGAAATGCCTGTTGAAATCGGATGCACTGGGCCACAGGCGTAACGAAATATTGCAACATACTTCACTTAATGATATCTTTACAGCGTAAGTTAACCGTTTAAGCTGAATTCCTTAATCGTAATACTTGAGGTGTAACTTTTGGAAGGCATTATTCTATCGGCTGTCTTCCTCCTGGCCTGGTTCCATTCTAGTCCTCGGTCCTTCAAAGATTGTCTAACGTTGTCCCCCCAGCGGACTCCGGGTCGTCTCAGGGGTCTGAATCCAATGTCATGCTCGCTAGGTAGCCGGTCACCCATTCTGCAGACATGACCAAACCATGACCGCCCTCGACATTTCTGTAGGGGGTGGCCTTGGGATATCGTCTGGTTGCGTACCATGTCTCTTCTTGTTACCCCAACCACCTTCCCCAGACATCTCATCTCCGAGGTCCGGATCTGGCCTCCATGGGCTGCAGTCACTGCCCACGACCCGCATCCATATGTCAAGACTGGGACATAGGTGGAGCGGTATACAGCCATCTTCGCTCTCCTACCAACCTCTCTCCTGCCGAGGAATCCTCGATTTATGGCCTGAAAAAGTCTCCCAGCCGCTGCCTCCCGAGTGGCCAACCCCTCCCTGACGCCTCCCCCTCGGTCTATAACAGCTCCGAGGCATCCAAAGTGGCCGACCCGCTCCAGGACCCGCTCTCCCAGCTCAATCTGATGTCCTCTTCAGCTGCTCGTGATATCATTTTTGCAAGCATGACCATCCCTCTCTTCTCCAGATCTTCTCCAACATTGCTTGGATTGGAGATGTGCTCTTTTAGCGTGAACATCACACTGCCAGCTCTGAAATACAGACGCTTTCATCTTCCGGTTCCCCACTGATACAACTTGCCACTCCTGCATGCCTTGATGACATCGTCCACAAGGAGTATGAAGAGGTAAGGTGATAGGATATCACCTTGTCTTACACCAGTGGTGGTCCTGAACTCTTCTGACTCATGGCTGAATTCATTAATCGTAATACTTTAACTTTTCCTGGCCTAATTCCGTCGAAATCCGTCCGGTTATTCTCCTGTTTAGTCTTCTCAGTAATGAAATAACCAATTCAGCTCGCTAGGCCGGTCACAGCAGTACCATAGCCATGACCGCCATCGACATTTCAGGGTGCCTTGGGATGACTACCATAGCGGTCCCGCGGGATAACCCACACAATACATCCCCCAAGCCCAGCCATCTCCTACTTCGTCATATTTCCACCTCCTACGATGTGGTCGTACGGTCGGAATTTAGGAGGCATACATGACAACAACATCAGGCTTCATCATCAGCATCTTCATCAGCTGCCATCTCCGCAACATAAAGATCTCCAACATCTTCTGTCTCTTGTCGTGATGATACACTCTACTAGTCGCTTTCCTGTCCATCTGTTGATGCAACTTGCCACTTACTGCGCTGTCTTCCTCTTGTACATTTGCCTTCAACTCTGCCTTCTATTATGGTCTTCTGCAAGACGTTATGTATTTTTATATGGCCAAAATATTTTAGCTACCTAATTTTGAACCCCTTCATTAATTCTCTTTCACACCTAAATTTTCTAAGAAATCTTTCTTTGTTTTCTTCTCTTTCCGTGAGATGCGCCCCATTACATCCTACAACAACATCACAGACATCCTACAACAACATCACAGACATCCTACAACAACATCACAGACATCCTACAACAACATCACAGACATCCTACAACAACATCACAGACATCCTACAACAACATAGACTCGAAGCAATCAGCTCGACACACTTGCCTCCAGAATGCAAATTTCAGCTCCCCACTTTCTTGGAACTATCAAATAACACATTATATTTTGAGGACAGCTAGCAACTAGCAAATAACACATTATATTTTGAGAACAGCTAGCTATTTGAAGTAATATTTTCTTTTATACGTAAGGACACTCATATTCTTATCGCTTCCTTTGAAAATAAATACCATATTCCATACCCGTAAATCGTAAAATACTCATGTTTCAGGAGGTAGTGCATATTCAACATGTAGGCTTTTTAAAAAATTTAGAATGGCAACACTGACAGTGCTTCTCTTTCCCTCTGTACGTGTGTATGAAGAGTGCCACTTGTTTCTGTTTCTATTAAGTCACTGTCACGGTTTCGACGCGTCTTGAAAATAAAGACAGGATATTGGATGTAATATTTCATATTGTAATGGATACAAATGTATCATTAACCTTAGCCTACTGGCGATAAATTAGAATTACATTTTTTTATCTTGTTCGTACGCATTTATTACCACGTGTCAGAGAGTAAGTACATACGTTGTTGATACAACAACGGAGCTGTTATGATGCTTGTATTTAGAGATAATGTTCTCATTCACATACAGTCAACAAACACATCTGCAATGATCTGTAGATGAGTGTTTGATGATCCCCCACAAGGATGTCTGGTGATCGTAGATGAACGTGGTTGATCTGAAGCTGACCGACCTGTGACTATTATTCTCTGGTTTCACTATCTATCTCCACAACCCTGATGTACAAAACGTTGTTACCAGTGGCGGATCTACATTTTGGGGGCCCCGAAGCTTGAACTCTTGGAGGGGCCCCTTTTATTAAAAAAACAAACAAAAATTTGTCAGGATGGGAAATAAATGTATTATAAAGATAAATGGACTTGGTGGACCTGAAGTTCAAGCTTTATAGTAGATCCACAACAACACACATATAAAAACTGAGGACAAATGAATGAATTTTCAAAGAAGAAACAACTCTGCTGGGAGTTGAATGCAGAACATTTGCTTGGAAGGCATATGTTCTGATCACTAAACCACCATCCACCTTGGTATATGTGATTTTAAAAATCTTAACTATTTTAATGAATGCCTCCATCATTCCGAATTAGTTCGTTGAAGACATACCAAGAAAATTAAAAGATAAGAAAATTAGTAATGAGGAAAATATAAAATATTTTAATACATTTGTTAAAAAACAAGGCTGACAAGGTGTATCAGTAGAAATCTGTGCTCAGAAGGAAAAGTTAAACTTACCAGAACATACTACATGAAGCACATTTTACAAAATACTCTTATTTCTGTTTTTTCTAGCGACATATTCACGTACAGTTTTGTCATATGATAGCTTCCTTGCTGTAAAACGCTGTTTTGTGGGTAAGGTCGAGTCGTGCCTGGACAGTGAAATCTTGTCGTGTATTTAGGTCAGCAGCGTGAGGCGCTGCCAGGGTGTAGTGCAGATACTCACACATAAAACAGCATACATGTTGTTCAGAAGCGTAGTACTCGTAGTAGGATGTGGTAGAGAGTAAATGTGTGTGTAGGAAACAGCAGATCGTGAACATGAAGTCGTATAGGCTCTTATTCATCTACACACCAAACTCACTCCACCACAAGTAGAAGTTATAGACGTGGATAATACAGATGACTTTTCTTCAACATTTATTACGGCAACAGTACGCTGACAGACGACACAGTCAATAGCACAACGGATCATGGACATTTCATGTGTGGTAATGATTATAAACATCAAGCATTATAAATCTTGAATAGCTCAGGTATAAGATGCTAGTAGAGCTGGCTTCTTCTTCTGACAAAGATTTAATATCTGACAGAATCCAAGAAATACACTAATAATAACTGTCGTCATTCTTGACGAACAGAATAACTCTGGGGAGAATCACTAACATCACAGTCACACTGAAGACTATCTTTCCCCCAGATAATGCAGAGAAGAACTACGGATATACTAGTCCGGTCAGAACCCAGTTCATCACTCACTGACGGAAGTCTCTCCGTTTCGCGCTCAAAAAACTTGCGCATGCGTAGACAGAACAGATCTGAGAACAGCTAACCCCCGACTTAAGACAGGTCAACACAATGAATAAACAAAGCGAAGATAACCCCAAATCAACCTGTCCCAGAGAGTTAACATACAGTTCTCTACCTTAGATCATCAAAAATATTAAATAGATCTACATCTTATGAAACCGTCAAAAAACGACAGCAACACTTGCAATGTCATTTTCTAAAGACAATATGCATACAGAATTTAAGGGCTCTTTAGTCATTCTTCTTCTTCTTTGATCCTTAGCCGCCGACCGTCAAAGCAGTCAGTGGCCATCACGCCTGGTGGCGTCTTGTAGGGCAACAACAAATTGATTCCACTTTGCTTGGTCGGCGGCCATCCTTCGTACAGTGCCCCAACTCTGGTTCATTCTTTGCATCTCAGCCTCCACAGTCCTTCGCCAAGTTGTTTTTGATCGGCCTCTCTTTCGTTTTCCTTCAGGGGTCCAAAGCATAGCTGTTCTTGTGATGGCATTGGGGTCTCTTCTGAGGACATGGCCAACCCAGCTCCAGCGTCTGCCAGCTATGATGGTGTGCATGTCCTCTTGCTTGCTCCGAGTAAGCAGATCTTGGTTGGTTATGGTATTCGGCCAAAAGATTCGGAGATTTTTTCTTAGGCATGTTGTGTGAAAAGAGGACAATTTCGACATTTCCTTCTCTGTAACTCTCCAGCTCTCCGTGCCATAGAGAAGCACAGAAAGTACACAGCTCTGATATAATCCTCTTTAGTCAAGGTAGACCGAAATTTGTTTTTTATAAAGGATAGCTTTGAAAAATTCCTTTCTGCTTCACAGCTCGTGATGGGCATTGTCAAATACAGCTTAAGCGCAGTAGTAATATTGAGGAACACTTCAATTAGGTGGTGCTCACAAATAAGTGAAGAACTTCTGCGCATTGCCTTTTAGATGGCGTGTTTTCTTCTGTATTCTGGGATTTCCTAAGGTGCAAATATTCTTTGAACTGATAACACTCGTTTACTAATTTGTGGTCAATATCATCTTTGGTATATTATATTATAATACTGTCCTCATCAATTTAAGAATTGTTCACCAATTCTGAGAGGAACTTGAACCTTTTTCGCAATCTGCTCATATAGGTCAATCCTCTTGCCTAACTGGATTATCAAGCAGTCATAGAGTTGATATAGAACTTCTATCCTAAATTTGTCAGCTCCTCTCAAAGAAGCAATACCACTTGTTCCATCTGAAAATGTCCTTGTAACAATGCGTTTGGAAGCATCAGAATAACTTGATGTGATATCTTCACTCAAACCTTTTGATCTGATTTATAGTGTAAAATCCTATCGGCTCAATTTTCTCTGAGTTCTTTAACAAACGAAAGTAAAGATGAAAGCAGAAGATAACCTTCAAATACATCAAAACCAGGGGTTTGGAGTTTCTTACTTGTTTTGTTGAAACGCTCCAGCACTTCTTCCCAAACGACTGTTAAAATAGCATATTCCAGCTGTACCAACTTGTTGTATAAATTCTTTGCATCTCTTTACATTCAGGCTTCTCTTCTGAGTCTTCAAAATATGTTTGAGAGTTTGTAAAATACCCATATATCCATTTTTAATTGCCCGGACTGCTTCATAGTGTGCAGACCATCTAGTTACACTTAAGCTCTTTAGAGAAAAATGTAGATTGCCCTGTGTGTTTAAAATGTCCCTTCTTCGTGGAGATCCAGACAATAAAACATACAGCTCCTGCAAAATGCCAAAATAGTAAACAACTTCAGGTAAAGTAGACACTGCCTTTTCTCCAACAAGGTTAAGTGAATGGGCTGCACATGGTACATTGTCTGCGTACCTGTTAATGTTTTTAAAGAGTGCTTGTAGCCCTTTCTCCGAGCCCTTCATGTTAGATGCATTATCGTAGGACTGGGCACGATATTTTCAAGTGAAAGCTTGTGTTCACCCAGGACTTGTTGTATTATGTTGAACAAGGTCGTGGATGAATGGTTTTCTATCGGTAAAAATGTTAAAAATCTCTCACAGGGTTTTCCATTTCAGCAGTATCGAACCACCGTTACCAGCTGGTCAACATGTGTCAGGTCAGGCGTAGAGTCAACAAAAATAGAGTAGTATTTGGTGTCCAGGTTGTTGATTTTATTCACAATTTCATCTCGCACATGTTTTCCCAAAATTTCTATCAATTCTTCATACACGGTTTTGGATAGGTAAGTAGCATTTACTTTTTCATTTTTACATTTCTCGAGATGTTCATGTAAAAATGGGTCGAATTCTGCAATAAGTTCAATGGCCCCCATGAAGTTTCCATTATTTGGTGAGCCCTACTTCTCCTCATGACCTCTAAATGCCAAACCTCTTTCACTAAAAAACGTTATAACAGCTACAACTCTTTTCAGTACTTCAAAATAGTACTGTATGGTTTTTGTCATCTGTTCTTCAAGTTGCTGATCCACAGTATTTTTATTTGACTTTCTTGTTATCCAACAAAACATCGCCCTCTTATATTCCATGCTGTCTTCATGATTCTCCAGAGTTCTGAGTACATTCATCCAGTCAGAAAACCCACCTTTGTAAGTGATGTTTGGCATTTAGAAAAGAGTTTGCAAACAAAACAGTATATACAGCCTTTGCTCTGTGAGTAAACTAACCAGGATCTCATCACAGTCTGGCCATTTTTCAATCTTTTTTCAAAATATTTGTTTGAAAAACTTCTGTTTTGCTCCTTGTAAACCCTGCTTGATTCGGTATATACATCATCTGGTTTTTTATTTTGAAAAAAAACTATGTCTTGCATTAAACAATTCTGTATGAAATCATTATCATCTGTTATGGGCCAGTTTTCGAGGTCACTGTATTCTTTGAAATCACTGAATTTGCTTCATGTTTCACGTTTCTGCTCAGTCTCTGCTTGTTCCGCGGTACTTTCATGTTGACCACTGTGATCGTCATCTGTATCAAAAGCGTCAACAGTGGGTTGAATATTGCTAGAAAGAGCTCCCACAGTTTGTGCACTATCACTGGCTTCAATGGTGTTTGCTTGGCTTGTTTCAACTGTAGGTGTTGACAAACTTGACATTGCCAAATAGTTTGTTAGTTTTTGACATTTAGAGATTTCGTCAGATCGCTTTTCCTTGAGTTTGCGTTTTTGGTATCCACTTAAGTACTTTCGTGAACTCATTGTTATTCCTCTAGGGTCTTGACCTCTGTTAAAAAGGGACAAAAATTACATTAGCCACAGCAGAACAGCCAACTTACCGCGACACTCCACCTTTACAACATCTGTGCTACTGACTCTCAAACTTTGGGATTGTTGAAATATATACAACAAAAAATTAATCAATTTGAGTCGTGCGACTATTGTCGCATGCTTTGAAAGGAAAAAAAAATTAAGTCTACTTTCTGAGAAAGCGTTTTTTCGTCTACGGGTTAGCCTACATGATACTTTAATAACCTTTTAATTTTTACTTTAACTATTATTTTGTATTGAATCCGTGCCGTCTTAAGGCATGGGCACACTGGGCAGTGCGCAGGGGCCACGCGATTCTAGGGGCCCCATGCTGGGATGCTGCCATATTGTACATAATACATCTCTTGGCAGAGTGGATAAGGTAGGGGCCCAGTGTATTGCTTTTCCCAGGGCCTACAATGCTGTTACGACGGCCCTGTATTGAATTACACATATTATTAATATTATTATTTTTTTAAAAACCCCTTCTCATACAGTAGACCCAACATTTTTAAGCAATGTGGACTAAAGTCGCTTTTGGGGCCCCTCCGGGATTAGGGGCCCTGAAGCTTAAGCTTCATTAGTTTCATAGCAGATCCGCCACTGGTTGTTACACAAGATAAGAACGATTCCTAGATTTCCTGCAAGCACATTTTCTATGATCTCTTCTGTATTGGCCAGCTGAAGATTCATATATCCATCTACTGACACCAGGTAACGTATGTACCCCATGCCTCACTTCAGAACTGGTTTACCAGTCAACCCATTCAGAAGGGGTTTAGGGTTCTAAAGGTACCGGGTTCGCTCCCAGTACAGGGAATATAATTGATGGACATTTTTTTCAGAACCAGGGGTTCCTGATGATGTCATACTACCCTCTGATCTACTGGGTAATGAGATCTGATGCCTCACCTTCTCCGATAAGGACGAAAAAATAGGAGGTCCTGTGTGACAGTAGCGTACGTTAAAAAACTATCAGCAGTTGTTAATCGTAGAGTAAGCCATACTGCCGCTGCCCTGGCAAAATTAAAAAATTAGAAAACCTACCCACCATAAAATATTTATTGAATCTGTGATTCCTGTATGCATACATTGTATGTCGGTGCTACAAAGTTCGTGCACTGTGCTGAGATCGTCCTTGTGTGATCTATTCCCTTATTATAGTTGGCTGTACGTACTTTTCGATGGTGCAGTTCAGATGGTCCGTGGTTCGATTCTCCGATTAGCCTATCACATCTGTTACTTTTCTGTTGTCTAGTGCCATCTTTCTTTGTTTCTTTCTTTCTTACATGTGCCTACCATCGACCTATTTTCGTTTATTATTTACTACTCACAGGCCACGGTTTTCTTTAATTATTTATTTATGTGTTGAGAAACATAGTGAGGTTTAGTTCTGGTCACCCATCAACATGATATATCTTCTCCTTCCTCGTTCGCCCTGAAAAGGACGGTGGTTGCGTTGTGTCTGTTTACGCCGTAGCTGTGATATCTGCACCTTTCGGTCGACACATCCGACTTCAGCACTGCATTTTTTGGGACCGGGTTTGCCTTCCCTCTTCGATCCGTACTCGCTCAGCCAGACTGCACTGCTGCAGACTGTTTCCAGGACCACCACGTGGAGGTGGAGTACGGTCTTGGTCAGCTCTGGTTCGCTGACCCTGATGCAAGCAGTCAAGCTATGGGTCGCTGACTGCATTCTCTATTGCTAAACGATATATAACCTCAGTTCTGAAAAGACCAAGTATAGAAGACAACCCAAGAGAAAACGGATGAGTAAGATGACAGATATCCTAAAGAAATACAACATGACAGCACATCAAAATCTGTAAACGTACTAGTAATCAGCTACATGTGCTTTTTCTTGTATCTCATTTTCCGCTGCTAAAGAAGTTTGGTTCCGCCACTGTTTTTGTTCTCCAAATCGTGAAACAGCTTTACAACACTTATTGTGCGTTTGCAGTGGCGGTTTTACATGATGGGTTCGCTAGCCGTGTGTAAAACAACCCTACCGGCTTTAATGACAGGCTTGATAATGAGAAGTGGCCCTTATTAACATAGCATTCACCTTCTAATGTAGCTGTCTAATGCATGAGGTTAGCACTTTCATCACGTAAAACTAATTGCTAATGAAACCACTACTGTAAAAAAAAAACATGAAGTACTTGGTCGCAGGCTCCAGCAAGCAGGCTCCAGCAAGCAGGCTCCAGCAAGCAGGACAGCTGCAATGGTGCCCCTCCCCCTTCTTTCTCCCCATACACCTCAAAATGGAAAAATTTAACAAGAATGTAGGTTCTGGACTAATCACATACGGTATCAGCGCAATATTTATCATATTATGCTTTGAGGTAAATACAATTTATACAGACATTAAAAGGACACCTGTGAAATATCGCATCTACTACATGACGAAAAATTCAATACAGCGTTAACATGTTTATATATATATATTGTATAATGTGGGTCTATAATGAGGCAATGAAAGAATATGATTACTGCTCCCCAGGCATGGCGTACAAGGCCACTTACACTGGACAACAGCCAAAATGTATCCGAGACAAAAGTAGATATATTTAACTAATTTGGACATGTTGATCACGAATATGAACTTAAAAATCGCGAATTAGATCTAGTTTTCAAGATCGGGGGGTGGGGGGTTAGTAGGCTGGTGGCTTGACCTTCCCGACGCGAATGACCCAGTCCTTGTCTTTTCTATAGCCCTGGCGCGTGATTCCCCACGAGACGGATAGCCTTGAGCGCCAATTGGATGACGCAATCTGTAGCAGTCATGGCAACCACATTTCCTACTTGTCATCATTTGTGTTGTGGATTCTGTGAGTGCAGACGTTTCGTTCAAGATGCCTCGTGAATGTGTGAACAGTGCGGATTATCTTTGCTATATTTGCGGACAATAACTTTGCTATCACAAAGGCGACCCATTACACCGATGATAAAGAAAGCTTACAGCCTTTATTTTGGTTGTGAGATCGGTGACCAGGACCGGTATTGGGCCCCACACATATGTTGTCAATCCTGTACAACGAATCTGCGCTGCTGGTTGAACCGAAAAGGACGATCAATGCGTTTTGCAGTTCCAATGGTGTGGAGGGAACCGACAAACCATCTTAATGATTGTTACTTTAGCATGACTCTTCCAATTGGACATGATATTTCTAAGAAGAAAAAGCGGCTTGTGACCTATCCGAATATTCCCTCTGCTATGCGGCCAGGGCCTCACAGGGAAGATCTTCCTGTTCCGGATCCACCAGAATCGTATACTGTGGATGATGAAGAAGATAATAAGGCCAGTGGACATCAGTCACCTGTGAAAGCATCTACATCAAGAGATCCTGATTTCGTGACTATTGAAGAGTCTGCACAGCCACATACAATTACCCAGAGGGAATTGAATGATCGAGTGAGAGATCTGAATTTGCCAAAACAAAAAGCAGAGCTGCTGGGGTCCAGACTGCAGCAATGGAATCTTCTAGAAGATAATGTGCATGTGTCTGTGTTTCGTGCTCGGCAAAAAAGATCTGCTTCCTTATTTCAAAATGATAGATAACCTCATTGCTTGCGTTGATATAGTGGATCTGATGGCAGCACAACACATCAACTACAAAGACGACGATTGGAGGCTGTTCATTGATTCGTCCAAGTTGAGCTTATGTGCCCGTATAACACAAATATGTCTTTGGGGAAATTGTGTAAACTCGTACCAAAGAAACTTTTGTAGGATCCGGTTTGTTGTATATCTGTTTTAGTGTATGCATGTCATCATTACCCAAAGAAGGTTTGGTATTGTACTGATGTTTGATGTTCAATGAATAAGTCCTTATGTTTGTTATGGAAGGGTCTCGGTTTTCTCAACAATTGTTGTATACTGGTATTCCGCCAGAGGTGTTGATTCAATTTGACAAAACGGGATCCCTGGTTCGTAACAGGCATCTAATGGAGCTTGTCGTGATCTTATAGAGTAACACGAATATTATAACTCCGAAGCTGTTTACTTTACTAATGATTTCAACTCAAGCAACCTTCAAATCAGTAATAGACAAAGCTCCAGTTTTGTAATAATAATTATTACAAATTTTGTTTTCAACTCAAACTGTTTCTTCTGAACATGGGTTTGGCCAATTATAGTTCCAAGGTAAAACTGTAATTCTCAATAATTCTAGAACCAACATGCGTCAGTTTTCCAAAAGCCTGATTCTCACGATCTGAGGTCCTAGTTCATGTGAATAATTGCTTTGGTAGCCATATACTTTAATTCACCAATAATAATTCTACGAATTCATAAAAATATCCCATTCTATAACGAAGCAATTCTATTCTAGATCGAGATGTACAAACCTCCAATAAAATATTCACTAAACTCTTTATAAGAGGGTCGTCAGCAAGTTCCTTTCACTGTAAATATTATCCATCGTCTGTCATCTCTCTAACTTAAATGCTCTGCGCTGCTCTATTAATACAGTGTGTTATGTGGTTCGTTTGTGGAAGTTATTTTGATTAGTCTTAATGTCGGAAATCCGACATTCTAATTCTTATGATTGGTCAAACCCATATCTTGAGTAGTAGTGCACTAGTTACGTCCACGACATTGTGATGTCATTGTTACTATACTAGTTTCTATAGTGGTTGTTAGCACGTCATTTCATATTCTTGTCTTTTAGTTTGTGTAGTTATCTTGTTGGAGATTATTAGTGTATGACGTCATCAAGTGCTGTTGTCTTCTACTATAGAATTGTTTAGAGGATATAGGTGTGTTTATCAAATGGAGTCACCTATCCTGTCACATACGTTCCTATCCTCTAAAAATGTATCTCGGAGAGAGAGACATGTTCCCTAAAAGTCGAAATGTCCAACAATGTGATTAGGTAAACAAGCCCACAATAAAAATCATCATAATATGATATACATCAATGAGAAAAAGAAAACAAAAATTATTTTCGAGGAATGACAGAATGAAAAATGATGGTGCGAGTACATACCACATGAATCAATTTAACAATCATATTAAAAAAAAGTAATTACACATGATTTGGCAATGTGTGTCATTAATGGGTTGTACCGTGTGGCCGAACGCAAAAGTCGTGTGGGTGCAAACATCATAATTCACTTTTTCAACAAAACATATTTTGTACTTACCGTCAGGCACGACTGAATAATATGTTGGAAGATTCGTCGATTGTTCTCTATAGAGTTCATTGTATGTTGTACATCCATCATACTGTCAACAGTGGCAGTTCTCAACAGGAAGGCTAGGGCATTACCTAAAAAGGGAAGGACAGCTCGTTTTGTTCTTGATATATGATGGAGGAGTCAGAGTTAGTCGAACTTCAGATAAATGCGTAATAATTGTCCAATGTCAGCGTTGGTCAACTGAAGAGGATCGGCACACTAACCAATATATTGGTTAGCATAGTCCGCTACCTTCGTAAGTGTGTACTCCCTCAAGTCTTGGGGGAGTTGATGCATATCCGCAATTTCATTAGGAAAGGGGTGAACGAGGCATTTATAGTCATCACCCATGTTGATGAATAATCGGAAATGTCCTCGGCTTATTCAAAACGAGTGTCGTCCCGGAACAGGAAATTGTCATCCGCCAAATTTGAACATAGATATATTCAAAGCATTTTCAGTAACGCACTCATCCTAGAGAAAAATTATAACTTGTCAGACAATAGTCTAATCACTTGGGAGAGGATGGCCATTTTGTGTGTTTGGTTTGATTGCACATTATTCATGTCGTGGATACTAGTGGGGGGTATAGTATCATCACCTATCATGCGTATATCCTTCGGAGTATGTTTTTGACGAGGTACTCTGGCACGACGGCAATTTTTCATGCATATTTGAGCCAGAGGGATTTTTGGAAGTTTGGCTGAAGAGACTGAGTCCGACAATGAGGACGTATATCTGCGCTTTGCAGCTGTTCGACGAAACGTGTCCATTTCAGTGATCGTAGTATCAATATCGCTAGTCATTGTTTTTTCATCTTGTTGACAAGAAGGGCGTAAGTCATGTAGAAAAGATGCTGTATCAGAGTCAAAACTACTATCATCCTGTTGATTATCCACGGTTTGGTTATATTGTTTGTTATCTTTTGTTGGACATAATAGTTCTAGGTGTCTGTCTTGTCTCTCTCTCTCAATCTTTGACGAAGTTCTGGTAACGGAAAATTTTCTTCGCTGGAGGACGTTTCTCGACAGTTTCTAGCTCGTGCAATAGCTTCATCAAGATATTTAGAAGGATCTAGGATATCGCAAGAGGAATGGTCTGATAAGGGGAAGTCGTCATCTGATGAGGAGTCTAAAGATGGAGGCATCACCAGTGTAGATTTGCGAATAGGTCTCTTGGTATACAATGAATAGTGAGGTTTTGATCTATGATCATTTAGACGCATCTGTGACACATGGGCTTTCGTGATTAGGTTATTTTCCTCATTCCAAAGAGTATAGTTAGTTGGTGAGGTTCGCTCTAAAACTTTATAGCCAGGGATCCATTGATCGTCTAGTTTCGAGTTGCGAGCACATTTTCTATAGTATACCAAATTTCCTGGTTTGAATTCTTGCAATTTGACATTCTTATGTTGATCTTGGATTTTCTTTCGTTTAACAAGGGTAATTGTGTTCCGGTAAGCAATGATGTGTGCTCTATGTTTCTGCTGTAATATTATCTCTATCAGATTTTCTCCACGATATTTTCTCTGTGGTGCTAGTAGGTTGTAAGGCGGAAAGTTTGGCTCTCTCCCGTATAACATATAGAAGGGCGAGTAACCAAGTGTATCATTCTTACTCATGTGTATTGCTTCTAATGCGTTGTTTACATAAATGTACCAGTAGTCTGTGTTACCATCAATAAATTTAGATTGGATGTCATGCAGGGTGGCATGTATACGTTCGTTTCTACCATTGGATTGAGGGTGATAGAAGGACGTTGTCGTGCGTTTGATTTGGAGTTTCTTTAGAGTGGACTGGAACAGCTCTCCTGTAAATTGTTTCCCGTTGTCGGTTATGATTCTTTTGGGACATCCGTGTCTTGGTATAAATTCCTGGAGTAGTATGCCTGTGATCAGTGCTGAGGTGGCATTTGCGAGGGGACAACTCTCCGGCCAAACGGAGTATTGGTCTACTATATGGAGCATGCATTTGTTATCAGCTAGAGATAGTGGGTAAGGTCCGGAAAGGTCCATGCTGACAACTTCCATCGGAAAATTTGATACTGTCATTTCTTGGTTTGGAGCAGTAATCATTTTCATGTTTCTTATCTTACATAGTTGGCAGGTTTCAACATATTTAGCAACGTCTTTCAGGATATTTGGCCAATAGTATCTCTTCTTGATCACGTCTAAAGTTTTGTCTCGTCCAAAATGTCCGTTCTCGTCGTGAAATTGTTTAAGTACTAAAGAAACCAGAAGTTTCGGAATACGTGTCTGTAGGGGTTTGTTGTCTTTTGAGCTGACGTGGTACAGCACATTATCTTCAGGTAGAATTAAAACTTCCTATTGTTCTTTGGAATTTGTGCGAATCTGTGTAATAATCTTGGTCAATTCCTCGTCATGCAATTTATCTCTCTTTTTATCTAACTTGCCTGTAAAATAGAATTTTCCATTATCTAAACAAGAAGGCTCATCTTGTTGTTCGGTTTGATTAGAATCAATAGCTAAAATTTCTTTCGTGTTTTCGTTAATGTCCGACAATGCTGCATCTTGTGTTGTGACTGGACTCTCTGAGTCAACGTATGGTATCCGTGATAAGAGATCGGCACAATTATTTAATTTTCCTGGGATGTATTCTATCGTTGTTATAGTTTTGCAAATTTATAGCCCATGTTTGTAACTTCTTTGGCTGTTCTACAGTCTTTGTCAACCAATTTACCAAAGGTTGGTGATCAGTTCGGATGAGCACATTTGCTCCACGAAGGTAGAAATCTAGTTTGTGTATGGAGTAGTGGATAGCACATGCTTCCTTCTCTATAGTTGTGCAGCGTTTTTGTGTGTGGCTAAGTGCATATGATATGAAGGCTTAAAGTCTTTCGTGAGGTACGTTTACTAGGATTGGTGTTTCGTCTTTTCCACATGGTTGCGCCAAACAAACTCCGATGGCATTATCCGAAGCATCGGTGTAGAGTATCTACAAATCTGCTTGGATAAATCTGGGTGTGACAAATACGGTACTGTGGAAAGTGCGTTTTTCAGATAGTTGAAGGCAAGTTGACAATTGCTGTCCCAACGAAATCTTGCGAATTTCTTAGTTAGTATGATTAGAGGTTCAGCTGCTCTTGAGAAGTTGATGATGTGTTTTCTATAATATGAACAACATCCAAAATCCTCTAACCTGTCTGATGGTCTTAGGAGGAGGCATTTCTCTAATTGACTTGACTTTGTCGTCGTCTGGTCTGATGCCATGTTTGTTGACCACAAATCCTGAATACTTTATCTCCTGTTGTAAGAAATGACATTTACTTAATTTGAGTTTTACATGATGTTGTTTGAGGCGTTCAAAGACTTTCTACGTGTTTGAGATGGTCTTCAACAGACCTGGAAGTGTGGATTAAAATGTCGTCAATGTAGGTTAAGGCAAACATTTGGAGGCCTTTCAACACTTCATCCATAAATGAAACATAAGTTGCGGGACTTCCTTTTAGTCCAAACGGCACGACATTCCTTGCGTAGCTTCCCATGTGGGTACAAAAGGTTTTTTTTGCGTCTTGGGACATAGGTATTGTAACAATCCCAATTCAATAGTAGTGTACAGCAAACCAACAATCAGTGGTGTTAATGATGGGTGTTGTACGTAGGTGAAGACTGGGCGTGTGATGGAAAATAAAGGTCAACTCGACCGACGCTGGGTTGTGTAAACCTGGAGTGAGAGTGCAAGGTACGCGAATGATGGAATGTTCTGTAGAGTTGACAAATGGACTTGACACACACTCACTCAGCTGGAAGTCAATAACATAGACGACTGTGGACGTTTCTATGGTTTAATAAGGACGCACACTCGGACATCACGATTACAGTCACAGTACAGGTTGGCAAAATATCATCATATATTTGACAAATGGGTGGCAACATCAGCTGTATATTCATGTAGCATATAAATACAATGGGGCGATAGTAGGCAAGCACTCAATGTTCTGGTGGTCTATCGCCACATGCTTCCACTGACTAATCGCGTCAGTAAAGGTAAATACATCATCACAATGGTTCACTGTCAGAACCTTCTTTTGGCTAAGTTTCACAAGCCGTAAGTTTATCAAAACTTGATAGTACCAATGTGAGACCACAATAGTGGGTTTTCATAATATGTAGATCTCTGTACCATTGTCCGATAATAAGACCTTTTTCTGTTCTCCGACAATGATCCGTTTACAATGACGGGAATTCAAAATGGCTTTCCTCCTTGAGCTTCGCTCACCCAGGATGATAAATGATAATCAGAATTAATTCATAATTCGAGCATAAATGTTCTCATAGGGCTTCCATACATTCTGTTATCAACAAGGCTGCTTCATCAAGTAATCCAGTGCTGCTGGATTACACGTCATCTTCATCTGCATTCAAACAATTCTAATGTGCGATAATACATCTGCCATCTAGGCCTAGCCACAAAGTTCAGCAAAAGGGTCTGGTTTTAACTTGATTTAGGAATAAACACAATAGCGAATAACGCACGCCATTCCTTGGCGTTAACAAAGAACATTAGGAGAATCTCTGATCATACAATCATGCAGAGACACCATCTCCTTCCTAGAATCATTCACAGAGATCATTCTACAACGTTTCTAAACGACCGGCCCAAAAAAACAGCCATGACATGACAGCCTTCTTCGTCGACACTCTAAATTGACGCATGCGCAGAAAAATGCCTTTTGACTATATTCAAGTGGGGCAATTACATATTTACTTTCACTCGAAGCAAAAAATGAGTATTCGCCCTTTGACTAGAGTTCTAATCTTAGACCCACACATAACAAGTATACAAACAAATAAATATCTTCCTATATATATATATATATATATATATATATATATATATATATATATATATATATATATATATATATATATATATATATATATATATATATATATATATTCATTGCCACCAGTAATCTGTTGGTAACAGGTATCCTCCAGAATCCCGATCTAGCGTCCAAAGTAGAGAACCATCGTGAGATTCCAAGGGTGGCTATGGTGTCGTCAATACGAGGAAGTGGATATGATATCGTCTTTGTGATTTTGTTTAGAGCCATGTAATCACAACAAACTCTACTGGTTCCATCCTTTTTCGTGACTATAACTATCGGTGATGACCATCGTAATCTCGAACGTTCGATTATTCCTGCCTCAAGCATATCATTTATTGCCCTCAGTGGTGTATGGTATGGCTTAAGATGCACTGGTTCTTCGGTGGTAGTGTGAATTTCCATAGTGACTGTGCTGGTTCTTTCTAACTCCATGTCGGAGATGGCAAACCCATCGTTATGTTGAGTAACAAATCTTTCAAGTTGTGACTGGAATGTCGATGTGGTTTGTAATTGCTCTAACAGCTGTTTAATTCTTGTCGGATCGTTCAGATTTGTCATTTTTCTATTATATTAGGTCTGGTTCATCGTTCCTTTAGTTTGGTTCCTCATTTCATTTGTCTGGTTTGTTTTCTTATTTGTTTCAAACTTGTTTCTTTCTAAAGACTGGACCTTATTTACAAAAGGTCTGTTCACAGTGCGTGTTTAATCTAAATGAAAATATTACATGGTGTTATTTTTTTTTTTACATCATTTTTCAAATGTGTGGTCAAAATTTGGATGTATGTTTATTTTGAGTGAAAAAGCTTATGCTTTCATTCATTCGCTTTCACTTATGGTATGTCGGTGCTTCAGAATTTTTTTTTATAAACCTTCGTCCCCGCTTAGTACTAAAATTTGGAAAATGCATGGCTTTAGTCTGGTTGTTTAAATAACTGTATCAACATATGTAATAACCAAATTCACTCGATAGTCGCTTTTTTCCCGTTGCAATTATTTGTAAGTTATTTTATAGTAAAATCTTTAGTTATTGCAGAAAACAAAATTATTAGATAGCTATGATCGTTGAAGGACCGTTTAAATGGAAGTTATGTTTTCACAGGTTGCCAGGTCACATAATTTGGTTTCTACCACTTTGGTTAACAAAAACAAAAATAAGCTGGTGGCTTTTTGTCAAATATGTATTCAATTCATTTGAATGTATGTTTATTTTGATTGACAAAGCAGATTTATGCATTCATTCGTTTTCACGTATGGTATGTCCGTGCTTCAGAATTTAAAAAAAAAATAAACCTTCGTTCCCGCTTAGTAGTAAAATTTAAAAAATGTCTAGGTGTAACGGATGTATTTGCTGTAACAGCTCCCGCAGGCGGGATGGCTGGACAAAGTTAATATATGGTTTCGCTGATAAATGGCGATCAGCATAAGTCGGGCTTACAGATGGCCGACAGGTGTGTGACTATGGAAATATAACATACGCGAATGTGTATAGGTTCTTTACGTGTGTCTATGATAAGTCACTCACACCACAGCAACGTAGAAGTCAGGAAATGTTGTAAGACCTGGCAACGTTATACAGTTTATTGACGAGACGGTCACGTAGACATCATAGCAAGACAATTCACAGCATACTCATGAAGCAACATGTAAGTAAATCCATAACAACGGTTGCATAAACCACCACAGCAAATCATGGGCATTAAGTACAACATATCCATCAGGAAACATGAATCAGCAAATAGGTGAATAAGCTGCAGGACATAGCAGCACATATTTCATCTCATAATAGTACAGCAAAAATTTCATTCCAGTTCTCAATAGTTCATGACTTTGAATCAATATGAATACAATGCATTAACAAGCCAACGAGATCCGTGGCTTTGAATAACAAGTTCCCTGGGAGAAAACAACATTCTCTTCAACACACTATCTATCTGCAAAACAATCCCTCACAGGAATATGAATATAGAGTAATGGCCTGTACAATCCGTGGCCTCATAATATCTTCAATAAAGTACCTTCTGCAATTATCAAATATTCCTTTCACACAAGGATATATACTGGAACACACTAGAGAAATGGTAAAACGGCCATTTCCAAGCTCTACCAGCAAAGTACTGTCACGAAAAATCAGCTGCTTAAAACAGCTCAGTACAATTCATTCAAGCGCGAACTCGCAGCTTGAGATGTGAGCAGAATTCATCCGCCTTTCCCCCCAAAACAATATCATAGAACCTTCGACCCGATTCCTTATCATATTTTTTAAAATTAAAGAAACAACTAGTCGGGTAACAGTTTAAACATTACTCCGCAACAACCCCCGACTAAAAATTCTCTCATCACGCAGAGCGTGTTAACTAACGTGTACAAAAAATCGACCCGTACATTCCAGTCTTTAACACTTAACTCCCCTTAATTAAAATATGACTTAACACTAGGTAACATAATTTGGTTTCTACCGATATTTTCTATGCGTAAAACAGGGCGTAAACAGTGTCTATCTGAATCCAGGGAAGCAATCCAAATGGTAAAATTATGAATCATGGGAAACAATCAAAATGGTAAAATTATTATTAAAAGGTCGTACTTTACAACTCTACATTTCTTTATTTTACATAGCAATTTAAATTATTTAAACAGACACTAATGCTTTATGCGAAAATAAATAAAAAATTACTTTGATGTATTATTTAAAAGTTATTATTACTTTTTATTTCAAATTTAATTACATTTTATAAAGCAGTTTCTGATTATTTACCAAATATTACATTATATTTCGAAGACTAAGCACTTCTTAACTGAAACAGACTGCAATATCTTTTGTAAAAGAAGAGGGTATCACATTGCTGGACCGAAGGGTCTTCTATAATTGTACATGTAGCAGTCTCAAACGGGGTGCGCCTCGCCAAAGTAAGGCAATATTTAAGTTTTATTTTTATTTTTGTCCCTTTAATACGGAGCCGCGGTAGCATAGTGGTTAGTGCACTGGCTTCCTAGCGCAGTGGTCTATGGTTCGATCCCCAGACGAGGCGGAACATTTTTAGGCCACAAACGGCTCCTGGGTCGACCCAGCCCCAAATGGGTACCAGAGCTACTCTGGGAAGGTTAAGGCGGCCGGCGTGATGCCGACCACATCACCCCTCGTGTGCCGACGGTCAAGATAATATGGGCCTAACACCATATTCACAATATGCCTCAATGGGCGTGTAACGGGTTCCTTTACCTTTACCTTTTAATAAAATAAACTATCTCAAAGCTAAACAATACACCAAAACAAAAGATCTTTATTTAGACATGTGTCCTAATATAACAGGCGTTATCCATGTGTCTCGGGTGAATGGGTCGTGTCTTACCGAAATGAGAAATTTATGTTTAAATAATACAACTCAACACAATCACTGTGTCTTTTGTATTTGAAGTATGTATGACAGAAAATAATAATCAGGTTTTTTTTACAAGCAATATAATGTATATATGTTTAAAATTAACGTGCTATGAAAAACAGTAGTAAGAACGTTAAAAAAGGATGAGTTGGACTATTCTTTCTTGGTGCGCCAGGTCGGATAGTGAAAATGTGTCTTATTAATTTGCTTCTTGCTAAAACTCGGAAGCATAATAAAATTGCTTTTGCTATTCCATCATAAGAAATAAGAGTATTTTTGAAAAATTCGGAAGCAAATTGAAAAGCAAAAGTGAAATCACCCTTCTGGTAGAACCATAAGAAATAACAGTATTTTGTGCGGTTTGCATTTGCAATTACTGTAAACAAGGCACGAGGATAGTCGCTTTAACTTAAATTAAAATTCATGTTCACTCGAATATCAAAATATTATAATTTGATTTTGACATTTCATAAGTTTCCTAAACAGTTACTAGGAAAGACCCGGTCAACGCCGGGTCCTTACAGCTAGTATAGTATAAAATAAATACAAACAAAAACATATTACAATAAATGAAACACGTCCTGATATAACCAACAGCTCCATGTACATGGTAGATGGTTGAAAAGGGCGTGCTACAAAGAAAAGTAGCAATCACATTAATTTAAAAAAAAACAAAAAAAAAAAACAATGTATTTCATTACATCTATGATTACCAATCCTCGCTTCGGCCTTTTGGCTTAGATCACACATTTTACACCATATAAATTAATAAACCGGATTCAATTCCTCTCTGCCCTCTCCCACCAGTGTTGCCACAGCTGAGTATTTTTTACTAGATCTGGGTATTTTGGCTTCCGTCTGGGTATCTGGGTATTTTGTTCCAAATCTGCATTAATCTGGGTATATTTGACAATTGGCATTTACAATGTATGTATATTCTGCGCACTGAGCATTATACAATATATTTATAGTATAATTAAATGTAAAACATTATGTGCTATATATTTCTTATTCCAATTAAATTTAATATTTCTAGTTTTTAACCACATCAATGACTTTGTTTTTTGACTCGTTTACATCAGCTATCTATTTTCCGTTATTCTGTTAATGGCTGTCATCTACAATACTCAGTCATTTTTGCGATGTGTTTTAAAGATCTTGGGCATCTGGTGGATGAGGATCCGCCCGCATTCTGGCTGGGACTGCAATAGGTAACAGCCAGAAGAAATTTGATGTTTTGGCTGACCTCATGTGCACGCTTATGCCACTACCTAACTCCTCAGCATGCGTCGAAAGAGTGTTTTCGAAGGTTAACTTAGTTGAAACTAAACAAACCAACAAGCTTTTGTGTGAAACAGTTTACAGTCGAATACTAGCCAAGCAAGAAGTTGCCAAAGATGGAGTTTGTCATAAGTTCCTTGTAAAAGCGTGGTTGAAGATGTGCGTGAAGGACGTTGTCGGCGGAGATATGCAAAGATTTTGGAACTCCACAATCAAGATTCCACGTTGTCAATTCATGCATATGATCTTGACGAAGGAGAAGTTGTCGACATGGATGCCGAGTCTCTGACAAGTGACAATTTTCAACAGTAACAAGTTACAACTAACATTTTATATTTGATTTAAGGAACATTTTGTTAATGTAACTACTGTAAGTATGTTACTGTTAAAGTATCTCATTATCAAGAGTTCATATATTGGGGTGTTAATAAAATCATTTTTATATAATTGTAAATTTTTGGTAATCAAAAATAAAATAAAAATGAAGAAATAAATAAAAATAAGTAGCACACAGCTTATTTGTGCTAAAGTTGCACTAAAAGGTTGTGTAAGCATCACCTATGCCGTGTATTTGAGGCATAAAATAATCTGGGTATTTCTAGGTTGTTTAGAAGAAAATGGGGCTTTCTCTAGAACTTGAGTGGCAACCTTGTCTCCCACACCCCTCCCCCCACCCCCAGAGTAAAATTATAAAGATTTCTAAACTTTGGCCATTTATAAACGAGAGTACAGGCTGTGATCAATACATTAATATACACTATCACCATCATTTTTCATTGCGCTCGTTACCAAGCATGAACCACCACTGTAACTGGTCCACTTACAAGAAGCCTGTGTTAAACATCCACATGCTTCAGAAGTTGTCATTTCTGTTACAATTTGTAGTACATGATCAGGTTGCAAGCCCGATGCACAACCTTATATTAGTAGCCTTGTACGACATGCTTGAGGAATTACACATTACAATTGTAGCAGAGACCATGATGAAAGGGATATAATCGTGAGAATTGATCACAAAAGGAAGATAATGCATATAAAATGCCTTTAAATAAACAACGGCTGAAATTAAAAACTGGAAACTTCCGAATAGAGAAACCAGCATGTGAAGAATGTAAAAAACCTAACGGAACTAAACACTTCCTGCTGGAATGCAAGAAATGTGACTAACAGACAAAACATAAAAAGTTAATGCAAACATTTCAAAGTAACCTTGAAGGTAAAGAACCTAACTGTTACCAAATCTCCACAAGTAGCCTACTACAAAAATGTATAATCAATTTATCACAAAAGCAAAAGCCACAATTTAACACACGGCAGGATTAAGAAACAACATTATTCGACAGTAGATTTGTAGTTAGCACAAAATAACAACAACATTACAGCAAGCTATCATGTTTGACAAATAATACAGATCAGTACAAAAGGCAAGCATAATCAGGGAATACTTGACATTACAAGAAGACGAGTCGATGTAACAGACAATTCCATGCTTATAGATAATGGTTGAAAGGGGCGCACTACGCTTAAATGTAGCAAACTACTAAGTTTAAAAAAAAATAATAATAATACATGAGGCTTCAAGCATCACACGAGGGAGATTAAATGGTTTTCAAGATCAGACCGACATTTGTCATCCGAAGATCAGTATTTGATCGCAATGACCTGGATGTCAAGGTTACCCTGATGGTCCGGGCGACTGACATGGGTGAGTTCAAGTGCAGTGGTTATCGGAGAGATGTCATAAATGTGTTGCCGAAAAGGGTCATCGCTGAGTAGGTACAAGCAGCGTTGGCGTGGCTGGTAGTCCTTATCATGACTAGTCCTTTTCAGGGCTTCATCGTGCTAGCTGATAGAAGCTAGTCCTTTTCAGAGCTTAGTTTTTACTCAACACTACGCTTTATTTAACAGAGTTCACTTTTGTTTTAAAGGGAAACTGTGCTCTTAAATAACCGCCTCACTTAAGTTTAGGCTGAAACGTGGCTCGCCAAAATACGGCAAACCCCTCAAGGAAAAACAGTCAGTTGGGCTTCTGTTGGTCAAAATTTCGCATTGCTGTTACAACCGAGACAGAAGGAAAGAAAGGACACCTGTCGGTAGATAGAATTCTGAATATCGCGCATGTCACATTAGGAATTTATTTCTCCAGCATAGCTCTTTTTCTTCTTCTTCTTCTGCTTCTTCTTCTCCTCACAAGTACCACGCCTGGAAGCATAGGCGATCATGTCTCTCCTCAACTTTCTGTCTCCGGTACTTTTTATCAATTCTTCTCATAAGGTGTCCAAAGAAAGTGGACTACTTCCGTCTAACATGAGTAATAAACTTCCTTTGTACTTTGGCCTCTACCAGGACATCCTCATTACTTGTTCTTGCTGCCAATAGTATTTTAACATTCGTCTCTATAACCACATCTCTTTGACCTCTTTCAGGACATCCTCATTACTTGTTCTTGCTGCCAATAGTATTTTAACATTCGTCTCTATAACCACATCTCTTTGACCTCTTTCAGGACATCCTCATTACTTGTTCTTGCTGCCAATAGTATTTTAACATTCGTCTCTATAACCACATCTCTTTGACCTCTTTCAGGACATCCTCATTACTTGTTCTTGCTGCCAATAGTATTTTAACATTCGTCTCTATAACCACATCTCTTTGACCTCTTTCAGGACATCCTCATTACTTGTTCTTGCTGCCAATAGTATTTTAACATTCGTCTGTATAACCACATCTCTTTGACCTCTTTCAGGACATCCTCATTACTTGTTCTTGCTGCCAATAGTATTTTAACATTCGTCTCTATAACCACATCTCTTTGACCTCTTTCAGGACATCCTCATTACTTGTTCTTGCTGCCAATAGTATTTTAACATTCGTCTGTATAACCACATTTCTTTGACCTCTTTCAGGACATCCTCATTACTTGTTCTTGCTGCCAATAGTATTTTAACATTCGTCTGTATAACCACATCTCTTTGACCTCTTTCAGGACATCCTCATTACTTGTTCTTGCTACCAATAGTATTTTAACATTCGTCTCTATAACCACATCTCTTTGACCTCTTTCAGGACATCCTCATTACTTGTTCTTGCTGCCAATAGTATTTTAACATTCGTCTCTATAACCACATCTCTTTGACCTGTAAAGCTTTTCCTACTTGTTTTCTAAATGTCAATGACTACGAATGTCAGGAATGGTTCCATACTACTCTGAAGAACTATCTTTCTCATTTCTATTGACAAAGAGTTTTTCCATATAACATTTTTCATTTTTATGAAATGCTGCTTTTGCCTTGGTTAATCTGCACTTCACGTCTGAGATGTATCTTCCATCCGATGTTATTAACGGGCTTAGGTATATGATTAATATACGGTGGCGGTTCCAGTGGGTTGTCATTGGGGGTGCTGCACTGTTCATTCATTTAAAATACTATACATTACACTCACAAATTGTGACCACCATGTAAAATACCAACCCAGACACAAATGTGTCTAACCTATTTAAAAGTGAAGTCCATTTTTCTGTCTTTCTTTGTTACAAAAACTTCAATAACTCTGTCATTGAAATCACTGCAGGAATCAATCATTTTACTCTCGATGCTTAGCGTGGCTAATGCTGAAAGGCGGTTGTCAGATATGGTGCTCCGTAGGAAAGTTTTTATTCTTTTCAGTGTAGAAAAACATCTCTCTGGTTATATTGACGTCATAGGGGTTGTGAGTATAATTTTCACAAGACAATTTACTTCAGCAAGAGAATTTTGTAGTCCACTTTTTAAAATTATTTCATGAATTTTGAAAGGCCCAGAAAAGTGATGAAACTCTTCCATTTCATAAAGTACGGATAGCTCGGTCTGAAGTCTCTCTTTATTCAACATCGGGTATGCCGCTACAGTTTCATCAAGTTCTCTTGACGGGAATTCTCGACTGTAAAGAGGAAATTGTTCTGGAACCAATAATCTCGCTGCGGAAAGATGACCAGTAAACGCAAATCGTTCCTTTGCTTGAAAGCAAATTGTATCACATACTTCCTTAACAAGACTGTTTAGATCAATATTCTTTTTACGTTTTCTAGAATCTGTTGTTTGTTCTGAATCGTGGAAGTTAACAGAGATGTCAATGTTATTTCTGATTCCTGAAATCACACGATGAAAATCCTGCACTGCTGAATAAACTGTCAAAGAATTAGCATTGCGGCTTTGAAGTTTATCATACAAAACATCAACATGTGGCATGATACGGTGGAAGAAGGAAAGCCAAAACAAGAAATCGGTATCATTCAACACATGGAGAAGTTCAGTCGCTGCCTGGACTGTTACACAATTACCTGACTCGCGCAACTCACCAAAACATTCTTTCAGTTCATCTTTGTTTTCATAGACTGTGGAAACAGTCCTGGAGTTGAAATTCCACCTAGTGTTACATGTTGACGGAATTCTTTTACACTTTTTCTGCAGAACCGAGAGTCGTTGTGGTGATCTTGAAAAAAAAATGCAGGTATTCCTGACAATGTGTGAAAGAAAATACGCACTTCTGAATTTTGTGATACAGCTTTTTGCATTATTAGATTTAGCTGGTGTGCGTAACAGTGAATAAAATGAGCATGTTGGTATTTTTGTTTAATTATACTTTGTACTCCACCTTTCTCTCCACTCATTACAGCGGCACCGTCATAGGTTTGAGCTATTAGCTTGGAATAGTCATCTTTCAGAATCAAAATCAGTTGTAGTAAAACGTAATCTGACAGACCTTGAGCGTTCTGTGAAATAGGGTTGTTAAATCCCCAAAATCTTTCGTGCACCTGACCCTCGTGCTCATAACGAAAAACAAGAACTTGTTGTGTCGTTGCTGCAACATCTGTTGTGTCGTCCGTCATAACAGCAAGGAATTTTGCTTTGCTTATGTCGCTAGCAATTTGAGCTCTGCACACTTCTAGGATACTTTGTAGAAGCTCGTTTTGAATTGTTTTTGAATGCCCTTTGAAAACAGTGGCAGTTTCAAAATGAGTTCGCAATGTATCATCCAGTTTAGAAGCAAAGTCTAGTAATCCTCTAAAGACGCCCTGATTAGCAGACTCCAGACTTTCATCATGACCACGCAGTGGAAGTTCAAATTTCCCACAAAACTTTATGCAGTCAATTATTTTTGAAAGAATGTTTCTGTTTCTTTTCACCTCTTCATTGTGTTTATTAATATTTAATTTGTATGCCTCGCTTAACTGTGAAGAAATATCCACTGTCCCCAGCATCCCCAATGCTACAACGTTTCTAACGTGGACTGTGCTATTTTCGTGTTTCTGAAGCTTGCTATGCAAATGTATCAGATCCGTTACGCCTGTCTTTGTCCATGTAGTATCACCGTTGAAAAGTAAACAAGGAAAACAAAATAATGCATTCTTTACATTACAGCCACGCAACCAGTCATGATGTTCGTAAATTTCTCTGATAAATTTTCTCTGGCATGTACTGTTCCTGCTAGTCGAGGTCTGGATAATTTTTAGATTCGGAAGAGGCCGACCTATTTTATTTACACGGCATTTTTCAGCCAACGACAATCGCGAAAAAACAATTTCTTGTAAATATGTAACAGTTACTTCACTCATTTCTATAATTATTCAGCACACAAGAAAATATCAGCATTAAATTAATCTCAAAACAATGCAATTGACCAACGTTTTACGGTATTGTGGTGAACGCGCACGTAAACAGTCGCTTGATAGATTTAATTTCCACTTGAGCTGTGTTCCGTTGCAGAATTTGTTAACTCTTTGACTCCGCAATTATTTTTCACCCTGTGCCGTAATTTTCATTCGTGATAGTATAAAAACCACGCTCAAAGCGTTGTTCCGGAGTCAAAGAGTTAAATAAATTCAACCCAAACGCAGCTGGCCTCTTGCTGTGTATAATAGCATTCGCTTATAAGAGGTCAAGGTCACTTGAACTGTAATCGTTTGCAGCACTCCACAATACGGTGGGTTGGATAATTTTTTTTGTTTGTTTTGTATTCAACCCTTCTGGTGTAACCTCAATTTTTTGGTCTGTCCGGATTACGTATTATAGTAGAGACAGTATGCAGTCCTTTTTTTTTTACAGGAAGTGCTGCAGCTCAACAGCACATTAAAGAAAGCCGCCACTGTATATGAATCCATTAAATTGTTCTAAAACTGTACAATTTACTATAACAGTGGATTCTATAGAAGTGATTTTCTTCGAGATAACCATTACTACTGCCTTTTTGCTATTAAAACTAAGGCCATATATGTATCAAATATATAATCGGGTAGCACAGCGGGCCGATCACCCGCTTGCCAGCCGCTCTGATTACGGAAACAACAATTGATTTTTTGTTGTACCAATAAACGCCATTAGGCGTAACGGAACAACAATTAATTTCTTGTTGCCCTAAGACGCCTCTAGGCGTACTGGCCACGAACTGCTTTGTCGGTCCGGGGCTAAGGACGGAAGAAGAAGAAGATATGCGGGTAACTGCTATAATAAGACGTTAACAGTAACTCGTGGACAAGGGTAAGGAATCTACAGGTGCAGTGTAAGGGAAGTAATCAGAAATTGCTTGTATTGTTCTCGAATCCGCCGACTTATCGGTATTTGAAGAATATATTCGTGGCAGATTAGTCTAATAATGACGCCTAGCTTATTCATTAGATGTGGAGACTGCAAATGCTTTTATGAGGGCCGGGGCTAGCGCGGCTCTGGCAAACTGAAATGGATTGGGTTACACAAAAGCAACAATTTCCCAAGCCACATGATTACAATATAAACTAACAATCTTTGGATTGTTTGATTAACCCTAGAAGTTAAAATATGTGTCTGTTATGATTAGGCCTAATCAAATCAATGACTGTATTTTGTGGATATTTAGAAGAAAGAAATTTCAATTGCTCACCTGTTTTAGAAAACTTGTTTAACCATAAAATTAAAATGGAAAGTTGCATAGTTTAAAAAGATTATGGCCAATGCTGAAAAAAAAAAAAAAACTTCTTCAATTGATTTAAGTTAATATTTGATATGTTCTATTTGAATGGGAGAAGATCGGCTACCACGACATTTATGGGAAACCAAGAGCCAGGGATCCAATCCTACAGGACCACCCAGAGTTCGCTGGGAGGACAACATCAGACAACCCCCGAAGGACCGAAGACTAGATTGGAACAAAGCCAGGAAGAAAACAGCCGATAGGATAGTATATCGCTCTCTCTAGCAACACTGTACACACCAGGGCAGACGAGGGACGACTAAGTAAGCATGTAGCGGTAAATAAGTAACATGTCCTATATGATATGTTAAACATATAATATTTGTTAAGCTCCAAAAACATCTATATTCTTATCATTATTTTTCTTCATTCTTGATTATCTTTCAGATCTCAAGCCTTCAACAAATATACGCCCCCTCCCCCTTTTATCTGAGCCATCCGCAATAGGATAGTTACAGGTGACGTAGTCTATAAAAAAAATGGGTCGTTTCCTTATCTTATATTCCAAAGTTGATTGTAGTGTTCTGAGAATGACAACCGCCACTGAAACACTTTTTTTGGGGTGCTTAATTGGAGGTGTGTACTATTTGAAGGCGCTGTTCGGATCGTGACTAGTTCGATTCTCCGGTTCTGTTGCTTTTCTGTTGACTTGCGACCTCTTTTTTACCATCTTTCTTTTCTTTCTTTCTTTCTTACGAGTGCCTACCATTTATCAATTTTCCCTTATTATTTACTACTCATAGGTTTCGTGTTCCTCTCTTTTTTTTATCTCTGTGTCCAGACACATAAAGAGGTTAAGTCCCTATCAACCAGAAACATAACAGATAACCTCAATATTGAAGAGACCAGATAGAGAAGACGACCCAGAAGAAGATGGATTGATAGGGTGATAGACATCATGAAAAACACAACATGATAACACATCATGCATCTGTACGTGTACCAGTTATCTGCTAGACGTTATAAACAGCTGGTAAGAGACGGGAAAACAACAACGCTTCATCTTGATTATCATCTTTCGCTGCTTAATGCATTTTGGATAAGTAAAGATGGAAACCAGAGGCCTGTTAACAGTAAATAAATAATGCACAAAAATGGGTATGTTCCAGACACTCGGAAGAAATAAAGAAAAAGAAAACTAGACAACAAACAAGCAAGAGACATGCTATGCTTATCGATGAATCGAACCCAGGGCCATCCAAACGGTACCGCCGCCTCACCACGGGATTAATTCGTGACAAATCACCCTACCAACTAAGCAACACGGAAACGTGCTTCGGGCACAGTGGTCATTAGCACAAGTATTATATATTTACGAATGTCTGCAACATTTCCTGCTATGTGTATTATTTATTCACTGTTCACAAGCCTCGCGTTTCCATCTTTATTATTTCAATATTTATACATGGGTTACCATAGAAACCTATCAGTTTGGGCCCGCCACTGCCTTTGTCCGCGGTTTCAGGAAACCTGCTCCACAACACATAATGCGCGTTTCCAGAGGCGGTTTGCTAGCCCCATGTAAAACACCCTTACTTGCTTTAACGATATGCATGATAGTGAACAATGGGCCTATTATTCGCTCCCTCATATCGGTCCAGCTCTGCGTACTTCCAGTGGATCTCTGATGAACGAACGAACGAACGAACTTACTTTATTTTCACAGGGTTGAGAATTGGGCACACAGGCCCGTCTAACATTCTGCCCTTCCTTTCGCTCACCTTTCATACTGAATTCATTTATTCTCATTTGCATTTTACATATCAATTTCAAGAAATTCAACGTTGTAAAGTAAAATAATAATATAGCACACTCATATTAACATTAACTACTTATAAGCATGACATAACATATGTTGAAAAGTACAAACATCGTCATTAGAACCTACAGTTGATGTTATAAGAACAGATAATCCGATTGGGGGGGGGGGGGGGGGGGGGGGGGGGGGGGAGGGGGGGGGGGCATGTAATCAGAATTCAGAAAGTATTCAAAAAGTCTATGATTGTATGAATAGGGACTGAGGTTGTTTCTTAGGTTATGTGGAAGACAATTCCAAAGATGAGCAGCAGAGTACGCTACGCTTTTCTTGAATAAGTCAAGCCTAGGCTTGGGCACTTGCGATCTGTTAAAGCATTGACTGCGTCTTTCATTGTAATTGAACATTCGCTACAGATATGTTGGAGCATTGTGTGACAGGGTTTTGTGAACAAATTTAGCTTTGTTAAACAGAATGCGCTTTCTTAAGGGCAGGATTCGGAGATTTTTATAGAAATCTACACACTGAGTTAGGCAGTTGTCAGAGACTAGATGCACTGTACGCTTTTGTAGTGAACGGAATCTCTTTGTGTTGGACATTGAGCAACCATCCCAGATTGTGGAGCAATAGTCAAGGTTTGCTCGTATGTGAGATATATAGAACAATTTTCGTGCATCTTCATCTAGGAAATGTTTGATTTTAGCTAACTGGTAAACTTTCTGTGCCGTTTGCTTGGTCAGTGCATGTACATGTGAGTTCCAATTTAGATGCTGGTCAACGATTATACCTAGAGTTTTATGTTTATTAACGTTTTCAATTAGTGAGGTACCAATGTAGATCTGAAGTGTTGTTTACTCTGAATTTTGTAATTTTTGTCTAGTTGATATTAACATGCATTTTGTATTAATGATATTTATTAGCATGCGATTACCGTTGCTCCACTTAATCAGATTATCTGTATCCTTTTGTAACTATAGTTCGAGTGTTTTACAACTTTTATCACTCTTGTAAACAGTACAGTCGTCCGCAAAACAGATCACAAGATGAGTGCTTGATGTGAAGAGGAAGGTCATTAATGTATATGGTAAAAAGTAGAGGACCACGTATAGAGCCATGAGGAACGCCAGTATTTATTACTGCTGGGCTATAATATGAGTTATTGTAAGAAACTACATGTTTTCTGTCTGACAGGAATGATGTAATTATTGTCATCAGTTGAAAGTTTACTTTTGATGTGTCTAGTTTTCTAATTAAAATAGCGTGATCTATCACATCACAACGAGACAAATAATGAGACAAATAATGAGAGAAATAATGAGAGAAATAAAGAATACGACTACTTCAGGCATGTCGTAGAAGCGTCTAACTTGAGGCAGTGCATAGGTCTGGCAACCTCATGATTAACAACTAGTTGCTGCAGAAACAACTGCTGCAAGAACATGTTAATGCTTGATACAGGCTTCCTGCAAGGAAGGCAGCTACAGATATGGCTTTATTCTCTCTAAGAAAGGAAACTGACAATGATGATGACCCATATAGGGGGCCAGAGACCTTATCGTGTAAAACAGTGTTTCTCAACCGGTGTGCCGCGGCACACTAGTGTGCCGCCACGCCTATCAAAGTGTGCCGCGAAAATTTTGTAAATTTACTTCATGAAGTATATTTTTAGTGATCATGTAACATAAAACTGATCTTACAGCTTGAGTTCATTCAATAATAATTGGATCTATTGACTGCTTTGAACAAAAACAGTAAACTTCAAAATTTCATGATATTATAAAACGCAAGAGGCGCATAAACAACATTCAAAGGCCATGGACGGAGCATAGCACTTCAACTTTGACTTAATTAAATTTCGTATCAGAAAGAGCGGTAAGGTAGAGGAAATTGATAGTTTGCTCATGCGCGTACAATTCGTGTTGTATGTTTCATTTTATAATTAACACAGAGATCAGCGTGTAGTTTCTTGCTTGTGTTTGATTTGTAAAACTGTGTAAAATATTTAGTACATTTGATTTGCCGTTTTAAAACGTTATTAAAAGTAGATAAACTAACTGACATGGATAGATTTATTACAAGAAAACGTCTCCAAGAAAACAGTAACAATGACAGCATGGCTAGTGTCGCAAAATTGGTTTCAAGTCATTGCAAACGGGTTCAGTTAGATTTATAAACCCGTCAACGATCGATTGACCGCTTTCAAAATGGCGGCGTATCAGCGAAATGTGTATCAGACAGAGGAAATCGCCAAGGATAAATAAAAGCAGAAGGGAATCAGTATGAAAAGGATTTTACATTTCAGTACAGGGACGGATTGTGTATAACTGCATATAAGAAGGAACGGTAGGAAGTTCTCATTTACGGAGATATATGCGTATTTCGGCTGCCCACAGTTACGCTAACAGCTGGTAAACCCACTTCTGTTCTAAATATTAAAATCAACAAATAACAGTTTGGGAAATTACAGGGATAGGAAGATAGAGATTTATCGGCTGGATAAAACTAGATAAGATGGAACAATATGGATATTATATATGCTGAGAATGAGAAAGGCAAAATTTCAGTCGACGCGCAGATCGGCTGAAATCACTGTTCGGGAAAGATTTTTCAGGCTTAGGTTGAAGCTGTGACGTCAGTACCCTCCGATACGTCCGCGCTATGAGTATATAAACGTATCGGTAAAAACTGGAGAGATACACAACGAAAGAGGTTTGAGACAGACTGGAGGCAGAGTTTCGCCACTACCCATGAATTGTGAGCGGATCGCCAGAAACATTGTTCAGTCCAGTATCTGAAGTCTGAGGGTAAGCGAAATTATGATAACTACCGTGTATAATATTTGTTATTTCAGGTTCATATAGAATTCACAAAATATGCCTGTATAATAGTCATTGATATAATGTATTGTATTTTTAATATGATCTAAACATGTGCATTGTGGATGATTGTTGCTTGTACAAAAATTAATCACAAATAGCCCCACAGCCTAATGAAGATATATTTATCATATTGCTTTATCGCTTACGAAGATAAAGGCAGTCCCATGGCAGAGATTGTCATAAGGAAATGAAGTGTTAGAAACTTCATCATGGAAGATCCCAGTACGAGGTTAAGGTGACTAGTCCCCTTCCTCGCTGCCTTTGCCTTCCCTAGTTCGAGCGCGCAACTTTGTACCCATTTACAGTTGGTAAAATGGAGTGTTCCCCAGCCAGGTTTCAATTCCAAAACTATGTAATTGTACTACCGAACTTGATCGCGTGGTCACTCTCTTTATTTATGTACTAATTTTGTGTAGATGCTAACAATAGCATCAGATTTGAATTCGTACTTAATATGATTTGGAAGGATCAAGTTATAGAATATAAAGGGATGTATAGGTGCGGAATAAACCAGATGATGTTTATTACTGATATGTTAATATTAATTCTGTATCTACTGTTACTTGCTATGACTGTATAACTTTGACACCTGATGACTGACTAGTCTGACTTATGTGCTAGTCAGTTACACTTAATTGAAATGTTAATATTAATGCTATATCACTGAAATGATGTCCTTACTTACTATGATTGTATAACGGTGACATCTGATGACTGACTGGTCTGACATCTGTGCTAGTCAGCTACAAGTCTAGCCAGATACTAGCCAAGGCTGATATGTTGCAGGTTCCATGAAATAACTCAAACCAGACTGTCCAGTATCAGAAGCCTGTGTCGTTCATCAGAGGCAATCCCACAAAAGTGCAGGACCCCAAAGAGTGAACTTCAACTGGTCATTGGCATCCCTACTGTTGGGCCTACTAAGTCTGATATCAGCAAAGGACAGTTCAGTTTCAGCAGTATCAAGTTGGAAAGATAAGTGTCCTGTTTGACACTGACCACCTATACATGTGATGGTTTCAGTGAATGTTCATTTTACTTATCCCCTAGAATATAAGTAATCATAAGATAGTCATAGGGAGGAGACGCCTTAAATCCTGGTACTACTTCTTACCAACGGGGCCAGGGTTTTCACAGTCTGACTATTTTGATGATAACAATACACCAGTGCTTATTTCTAAGACTGGGGTATTACTTGTAAGGTCAGAACTCTTTACTGGCATACTCTTACATAAATAAATAATTTTAAATAACCTCCCGCTACAGTGGGGTCGCGTCCGGGATATATCTTTGATATTCCTGAGCCAACTTTCTATTTCTGCTGTGTAGGAAATTTTTTTTTAAATTTTTTGGAAAGAGTAACATAGTAGGAAATAATTATATTTTTAGGAGTACCATTGAGTACAGATAAAGAAAGCTGTTTCATATATGGTGAAGTCAGTTTAATTAACTTTAATTTTAACTAAGTTAATTACATTGTAGTAAATTAGTTTGAGTAAGATCGTTTGCCCTACTAGACTACAGATACATCATGGCTGACTTGGTCAAATTTAGGTCTGCTACACTGCAGGTGGGAAAAGAGCTTGGCATGGATGGTGACGCTCTGATCCGGTATGTCACGACGGAATGTGAAAAGTACACCGAGAGAGAAGCAAAGCAATTAGAAGCAGAGAGAGAAACAAAGAAATTAGAAGCAGAGAGAGAAGCCAAGAAATTGGATGCAGAGAGAGAAGCCAAGAAATTAGAAGCTGAGAGAGAAGAAAGGAGGCTACAAGCAGAGGCTGAGAGAGAAGAAAGGAGGTTAAAAGCAGAGAGAGACCATGAGCTGAAAATGAGACAGCTTGATCTTGAACTTCAGGCTGGGACTATCACCCATGGTAATAGCTCACCTCATTCTGCGAATAGCTCTTTTCAGAACACAGCAGATGGGGCCATGAACTTCCACCTAGATCCATTTGTTGAAAAGGAGGACGCAATTGAGTCGTACCTGGATAGGTATGAAAGGCTAGCCTCTACATATGGACTGGAAAAGGAGAAATGGAGTTTAAAGTTATCTCAAGGATTGAGAGGTATTGCATATGATGTGTTCCTGAAACTCCCCAAAGAAGATCAGGAGAATTATGAACTCCTAAAACAAGCCTTACTGATCCGGTATGAAAAGAACTCCGAGGCATATAGGAAGAAATTTAGAACTTCTAAACCTCTACCTGGAGAAACATATAACCAGTTCTCAGCTAGGCTAGAAACGTATTTGTTGAAATGGAGTAGTTTAGGTAAGTATCAGAAAACCTACGAGGATCTGAAAGAAATGGCTATGTTAGAGCAAGTGAAAGATTCCATGTCTCCAGAAATGAGGAAATTCCTGATGGAACAAGGAGCAGAGAGGCTGGAAGACACTGTGAGATGTGCAGAGAGATACCAAGCAGCTCAAGCTGAATTGGTAGGAACAAAAAGAAAGCAGGTAGAAGGATATAAGCCACCACCGCAGAATACACAGTTTGACCAGATGGATCAACCATACAGAAACAAACAACGATTTGATAATAAGGACAAGAACCCTCAGACTCAGGAAAACAAACCCTACAAACAGGGAGATAAGTGGTGCAAATTTTGTAAGATGAGCAACCACAACACTGATGAATGTGGGAGGAAAAAACCCCTTCATCATGCTGCATGTCTACAGGTGAGGACTTCTGTTAGGAAGGAACTGACTGTGAGTCAGAATAGCCTCCATCACCCACCTACCCAGGAGATAGTGACTGTGAATGGCAAACAAGTCACAGGAATGTATGACACAGGTTTGTCCTATGACGCAGTCGTGTGTGCATCTCTGGTGTGCCCTGAACAAATCACCACAGAAACAGTAGACATTCAAGGGCCACTAAAAGGAACATCACCCCTTACTTTACCCATAGCAAAGATTCATGTCAGTTGTCGCTATGTGGAAGGGGAGATAAATGCAGCAGTGTTGGATGATCCCTGTTACCCCCTAATGTTGGGGCGTAAATATGTTTTCTTGGGAGACCCTGTAAAACTTATGGTTATGGCAGAAATCCAGACCAGGTCTGACTCCAGGAACATAGAGAGGGACACCAAATTAACATTTCATTCGACTGAAATGAAACGGGCTCAAGAAGCAGACAGCACGTTGAAGCCTTGTTTTGGCAAATTATCAAAAACACATAAAGCTCCAAGGAAAGGACATTTCTATATGGAACATGGACTCTTGTACAGGAAAGCTGGCAGAGGGACGAAAAGTCATGGTCAAATTGTTGTACCATCCACCTATAGGAATAAGGTTATAGGCTGGGGACACATATCAACTTTGAGTGAACACCTGGGTAATGGTGCCACAAAACAAAGAATAGCCACCCAGTTCTACTGGCCAGGTATTACGGAAGACATAAATCAGTATGTAAATTCCTGTCCAGAGTGCACCTATGTAGATTCAGAAAGTCGACGGAAGAGTCTTCATCAAAAATCTACAAGCAAACCAGCAATCAGGGGTACTCCCGAGATTTGCACGGGAGGGGAAAGGAAACATCCCACACAGGTTCAATTGCAGTCTGAACCCCATGCGCTGGAAAAAAGGAACAAATCACGTAGCGAAAATCAAACACCTACGGATTTGCGAGAGAAAACCACATCCAACTATCAACGAAAAGAGGGCGGTAAAACTTCATGGGAAACCTACCGACCCCGTTTCACCAGCAGTAAGAGCCTAGATGAAAAGCCGAACAGGAAGGAGAGAGATAGTAAAGGATGGATATATTCCGGAAAAACAGAATGTGGGCGCAGATTTTCTAAGTCGCCATCCCACAGAGCTTGAGGAGGATAGAAGGAAGGAAAACTAACCTCGGAATGGTCGATTTGCAATTGTCATGTACCCAATAGTTAAGCTAGATATCATCCAGCTTAAAATATGGGGGAGCTATGTCGCAAAATTGGTTTCAAGTCATTGCAAACGGGTTCAGTTAGATTTATAAACCCGTCAACGATCGATTGACCGCTTTCAAAATGGCGGCGTATCAGCGAAATGTGTATCAGACAGAGGAAATCGCCAAGGATAAATAAAAAGCAGAAGGGAATCAGTATGAAAAGGATTTTACATTTCAGTACAGGGACGGATTGTGTATAACTGCATATAAGAAGGAACGGTAGGAAGTTCTCATTTACGGAGATATATGCGTATTTCGGCTGCCCACAGTTACGCTAACAGCTGGTAAACCCACTTCTGTTCTAAATATTAAAATCAACAAATAACAGTTTGGGAAATTACAGGGATAGGAAGATAGAGATTTATCGGCTGGATAAAACTAGATAAGATGGAACAATATGGATATTATATATGCTGAGAATGAGAAAGGCAAAATTTCAGTCGACGCGCAGATCGGCTGAAATCACTGTTCGGGAAAGATTTTTCAGGCTTAGGTTGAAGCTGTGACGTCAGTACCCTCCGATACGTCCGCGCAATGAGTATATAAACGTATCGGTAAAAACTGGAGAGATACACAACGAAAGAGGTTTGAGACAGACTGGAGGCAGAGTTTCGCCACTACCCATGAATTGTGAGCGGATCGCCAGAAACATTGTTCAGTCCAGTATCTGAAGTCTGAGGGTAAGCGAAATTATGATAACTACCGTGTATAATATTTGTTATTTCAGGTTCATATAGAATTCACAAAATATGCCTGTATAATAGTCATTGATATAATGTATTGTATTTTTAATATGATCTAAACATGTGCATTGTGGATGATTGTTGCTTGTACAAAAATTAATCACAAATAGCCCCACAGCCTAATGAAGATATATTTATCATATTGCTTTATCGCTTACGAAGATAAAGGCAGTCCCATGGCAGAGATTGTCATAGGGAAATGAAGTGTTAGAAACTTCATCATGGAAGATCCCAGTACGAGTTTAAGGTGACTAGTCCCCTTCCTCGCTGCCTTTGCCTTCCCTAGTTCGAGCACGCAACTTTGTACCCATTTACAGTTGGTAAAATGGAGTGTTCCCCAGCCAGGTTTCAATTCCAAAACTATGTAATTGTACTACCGAAGAAAGCAACTTGATCGCGTGGTCACTCTCTTTATTTATGTACTAATTTTGTGTAGATGCTAACAATAGCATCAGATTTGAATTCGTACTTAATATGATTTGGAAGGATCAAGTTATAGAATATAAAGGGATGTATAGGTGCGGAATAAACCAGATGATGTTTATTACTGATATGTTAATATTAATTCTGTATCATTGAAATGATGTTACTTGCTATGACTGTATAACTTTGACACCTGATGACTGACTATTCTGACTTATGTG
>JAMPIV010000658.1:0-58222 GCA_024509875.1 Oreohelix idahoensis | reverse complement strand
ATGTTGGGTTAGGGGTTGGGGGGTTGTTGATGGGAGAGCCATGTAATGGAGTGGGGGTTGTTGTGGGAGTGTTGTGGTTAGTAAGTGTTGAGGTGTGTTTTGGAGTTTATTGTGTAGAGGTTGAGTTGATGAGATGGAGAGGGGTGATTAGATGGTATTAATGGTTGTATGGGGAGGATGGTATTTGTTGTAGTAAAAGTACCCCTATAGATGGGAATAGGGTAACTTGTTGTATTATATGAGAAGGAGTCATGGGCTGCATGTTTTGCTATTAATTATAATGTGGCAAATAGTTGCCAACAATGCAATCTTATTTTTCAGAGGCGAAAGAAACAGTGCTTAACTGCGGACATATTACACCAGAGGTAGGTCTTGCAGTCAACGATGGAACAGGCTTACTAATTTTTAACAGGGGAATCGTTAATGGATCCGTCGTCTCAGTGCTGAGAGATTCAGGATCCACGACGATTGGTGTACGTCAGTCGCTGGTACATCCTAGCTGTGCGACAGGAGAATACGTCCGCTGCATGACATTTGGTGGAACTATTGAGTTTTACCCCACAGCTATTGTTCATATTAGAACACCCTTTTTCACAGGGAATGTAAAAGTATGTATGCTAAAAAAGCCTATTGCTGATCTGATGGTTGGTCGTATACACGGCAGTAAAGATTGTACTCCAGATGAGATCATAGAATGGGAGAAACATAACCTATGCACTGGAAACGCCGTGACGACTAGAGCTCAGACTCAACTCATGGAGAAAGTTGGTGATAATAAAATGGATGTAGACAACCAAGAGGAATTTGTAGTCAATTCACCTATTGACAGGGAAACATTTGCAACCAAACAAAAAGAGGATAAATCTTTAAAAAAAATTTTTAAGCTGGTTGATAAAGTTGACAATCTATCCTCAGGTAATAATAACAAACATTGGTTTGTTATTAAAAATGACCTATTGATTAGATGTTTTAATGACAAATCACAAATGAAACAACAAGTTATGGTCCCGTATACTTTTAGACGGTACATTCTTCAACATGCGCATGACTCACAGTGTGCTGGACATATGGGATGTACTCGAACACGATCTCGAGTACTGTCTTCATTCTTTTGGCCAGGAGTGTCAAGAGATATTTCGCAGTATGTACGTTCCTGTACTACATGCCAAGAAGTGAAAGCACGTGGAGCTTTTCACACGGCGCCTATTCAGGCTTGCGATATCTCAGTAAGACCGTTTGACAAGATGGCCATAGATATTATTGGTCCATTGCTACCATCGGCCAGAGGACATAGATTCGTCCTTACGTGCATTGATTTGTGCACACGATGGCCAGAAGCTATCCCATTAAAGACCACCACTACCACAGATGTAGCTGATGCACTACATCTCATCTTTTCTAGAATAGGGTTTCCTAGAAAACTTTTATCAGACCATGGGTCACAGTTCATATCTGACACCATGAAGGAAGTCATGAAAACCTGGAACATTGATAGGAATTTAAGTAGTATTTATCATCCTATGAGTAATGGTGCGGTTGAAAGACTTAACCGTACACTTAAACAACTACTACATAAGGTTACTGTTAAGCACCCTCATGACTGGGACAGAACACTCCCAGCTGTTCTATTTGCTTATCGGGAGGTACCGCATGAACAAACTGGCTTCTCTCCCTTTGAATTAGTTTTTGGTGCTCCCCCAAGAGGTCCTATGGGACTAATAAAAGACTTATTAATTGACGCGGAGATGACTCAGGACACTCAGTCATCTTACGAGTATGTAATTAATCTTCGGAAGAACATTATTGAGTCTTGCCAGTTGGCAACAGCTTCTTCTGAGGCTGCAAAAGCTAAGGCTCGATCTCTACAAAATAGGTCTCGACGATTACGCCAATTATTCCCAGGCGATGAGGCTTATGTGTTACTTCCTCACAACAACAATAAATTATTGATATCTTGGAATGGTCCTTACAAAGTCATTGATAAAATTTCCGACGTTGATTACGTCTTAGATATCAAGGGACACAAAAAGATATTTCATATTAACATGCTCAAGCAATTTCATACACGTCCTGAACACTTACAGTCAATTTTTCATGAAGTAGATGACAACACAGTATCTACTTGTTATTATTCTAACTTATCCGTCATCCAGGAAGAAGAATCTTCTTTTCCTGAGGTACAGTTACCGTTACCGGTACCAGTAGTTCAACCTACTGAATCTTGGCGGGATGTAACCATCTCTTCAACGGTTACACCGCAACAGCGTCTACAGATTGCTAATCTCTTACAATCTTATCCAGATGTGTTGACCGACGTCCCGGGTCGCACATCGGCTATCAGTCATGACATTACTCTCAATGACGATACACCTATTCGTGTACATCCCTATTCGGTTCCTTTACATTTCCTTGCTAAAACTACTAAGGAACTTGAACAGATGTTGTCTCTGGGAATCATTGAGACTAGTAATTCGCCATTCTCTTCTCCATTAGTGATTGTCCGGAAGAAGGACAATAACATCAGACTATGTGTTGACTATAGAAAATTAAATGCTAAGACTATAGTTGACAGCGAACCACATCCACTTATCGACGACTTACTGCCACGTCTATCCAACGCAACTATATTTAGTAAGATAGACTTAACTAAAGGTTATTGGCAGATACCACTGACCGAAAAGGCTAAGTACTACACCGCATTTTCCACTCCACAAGGTCTATACCAGTGGAATGTGATGCCTTTTGGGCTTGTTAATGCGCCAGCTACCTTCATTCGCCTGATGCGACAAATTTTATCAGGTAGATTAGACGTTATTACGTATATTGACGACATATGCTTGTTTAGTTCGTCGTTTGAGGAACATGTTTCGGGACTTAGATATGTTTTTCGACACTCTAAGGAATTATCATCTAACTGCTAAACCTACAAAGGTGCAGATCGCGTGTAATGAGATAACCTTTTTGGGACATATCATTGGAGCGGGATATATCCGAACGTTACCTAGTACGGTCTCCAAAATTCTAAACATAGCAGTTCCTCAGACGAAGAAACAGGTCAGGAGTTTGTTAGGACTTGTTCAATATTACAGTAGATTCATACCAAACTTGTCATCCATCACGGCTGTATTGTCTTCATTGTTAAAAAAAGACATGCCGGTGAAGGTGACATGGACTGGTATATGCAATGAAACTTTCAACAAAATTATAAATTTGTTTTCGCATGAACCAATTTTAAGACTTCCCGATGCTTCCAAAAGATTTTTCTTACGAACAGATGCTAGTAACTACGGCATCGGTGCATGCCTGCTCCAGAACCATGATGGCGTTCTACATCCTACATTATATATTTCAAGAAAGCTAAAGCCGGCAGAAACAAAGTATTCCACAGTGGACAAGGAACTTTTGTCAGTTATATGGGCAATCACAAAACTGGAAAAGTTCTTGCTTGGTGCTCCATTCACCATTCAGACTGACCAGCGTGCTGTAGCATCTTTGCGTAGATCAAACCACAAAAGTCCAAAACTCGCCAGATACGCGATCATCCTGCAGCCATTTGAATTCTCCATTGAACATATTCCTGGCACTGAAAACATTGTGGCGGATGCATTGTCACGTAATCCTATTGACGACGAATAATCAACATTGACATTCCTAAACTACGTCAATCATCACTACATTGGATAGAACGAAGTATCAACTATAAGGGAACTAACCTTGACTTCAATTTAATAATTATAAACACTATATGCATCACAGAATTGAACTAAAGACAATCAAGGTATACATATTGACATTGAAACTTCGTCTAACGTCCATACACAATATATGAATATTCGTTCAACAATCATGGAACAATATCTGACGACAAGTCGAACTTATTATCCTATGTGCACTTAATTCTTGGATCCTAGGATAATTGACATTTCTGTCCGACGTAAATGCTTCAACACTTTGTCTAAAAGAATTCATCAGGATCAGGACTACGGATGGATCATCATATCCTATACTAATTAATTAGTTAACTTAACTTCTTAATTGAATTAATATCAATAAAATGAAATGTGAGAAAAAAATGAAATGAAAAAAACAAAAAAGAGAACGAAATATAAAAAGAAGAAATTATGAAAAGAGAAAATAAATCTCACACAAGTATTAGATTAATATTTTTTTTAATGTACCTATACGTTATTTAGTTAGTTAAATTAGATAGTTATTATTCACTAACACTTAACACACACAATTAAGTTAAACTTATATTCGAATTTCTTTCTATTTCTTCTCACTTATTTGTCTTTTCTTCTCTCATAACATCGTGTTACATTAGAATCTTAATAATTTAACTCTTAGTTTAATTAATTAATTTAATTTTAATTAGTCAAATTAATTCCTATATGACATACTAATACGACAGACCTTACTTTAATTTAATTCTATCATTCACTATTGACATTACACATTTTATTTAGTTGATATAATAATATGCATAATATTGATATATAATATGATTAATGTTAGATAACTATGACAAATAGTTAGTTGACATGACCGCGACACGGTTCTACTCAGAACATCGTCGGCCATATGTCACAATTGTGTTAAATTTTTTGAAAAATTGTTAAGTCGGATAGATCTTGAAAAAAAAATCTATCGATTTTTTTTCCCCGGTGTACAGGGAATTGTTACGGTATATGTTATTAACGCCGTCTGCTAAAGGTTAGCAGACGTGCAATTGTAAAGGTTAAGACATTTAATATATTGCGATAGATGTTTCAATTATTGAACGCTCCATACACGATCGATTATGACGTGTCTAGCGTTTTTCTAGCCTTCCAAATTAATGGCATGATATAGCCATTTATATGTGTATTTATGCAGGACCAGGGTCAGTCCTAGAACTCTACGAGAGAGGAAACTTATGGAGGTTAGTGATTAACTAAATCCTTGGAAGGAGAAAGATAATCGTCTACTTTATACGAAGTAATTAGACTCACAGTCTCACTGTCGGCAGGTAGCCATTCTATCTGCGCGTGCATATAGCTGTGATGTTCTGACGACAATTACTGCATTGTATCCTTAAACGGACATTGACACGTAAAACAGCAGTCTACGCTATTGATTGATTGATGCATGTACCTCATGTGTGAATTGAACTGTTTATGTATGTGTGTAATCCATATTAAATTGTGAAGGACTCGAACCGGAGGCATTATTCGTTGAATCACGTTACACCATTCAACCTTATGAATTACGTATTTTATGTCAAGTTGCTGAGTTAATAAGATGAACAGTTGTTTACATCTTGATGCCAAGTTCAGGCATTACGACAAACCGAAGGTGAGGTTCACCCCATTCGCGTAAGAACATTAGCACGATCAGAATTCAGGCAACACAACCAGTAACCCCACACGAAAGTCCTTCAACATTTAGGCGGACGTCAAATTACCACCCCTATCGACACCAGGTATTAAAGTGCAAGATGTAGGTGTCTTCTCTGGTTTATGATGTTGCTGTGTACATTGTAGTAGAATAGTTCACAGAGTACAACACAGGCAACATGATGTGTAGAGTCATAGAAATGGTAACTTCGCTTTACGTTTTATACCATTTATTGCACGCCACAAAACAGTCATGATATATATGTCATCACCAACATAGTTCAACGAAGTACGCATTCAAAATAATATTAGCTGATAGTCATGTAGAATCCAATACTCAATATTCATCTTGTAAACAAATAGCTTCCGTATATTCGATATCATAAAGTTCTGGTTCGTGAAGCTGTATAAATAATATATAGCACAGATCTGGGTACCTAAAGTTCATACATATAAATTCTGCAACAGTGTCAGCTGCAGATCATCAATGTTCATAGATAATAATAAATACTCCCTTTCTGATGCTAGCAGATCAGATGTATACAATAAGTCCATTTATCGTCTGCACGTGAATAGCATACATGGAGTACAGGTCAACCCGACCTTTATAACATTCCTAAGTCTAACCATCTGACTTGGACGTGATCTCTGATATAACGAATCCTGGAACACAGACAATAGTCTTGTTGGTCTAGAGCGACCCATATATGTAACTAGTTCAGGTATAAAGATACCGGTGGCGAAATCCAAATCAAAGTACCTCTCCATTTTTGAATCACACAGGCGAGCAAAGAGCGACAAAAATGACGAACTTCTAGATGATAGCGTAAAGTTCAATACAAGAGGAATTACCTTTTTTCGAAATCAACCACTGAACATATGCCTCCAGGCAGGCTTGAATAACACTGGGAAATAGTCTAGTTAGCTAACTAACTCACAAAGACAATGTATTTCCCTCAGAAAAATCACAAGACGCAGATTGCGTCCGCTCGCTGCTCAGACCATTTCTTAACTCTCCGAGCTGGGCGGAAACCACAATCGAACTCTCAAAGTCTAGACATGCGCAGAACGCATCTACCTGAGTATCAATTCACACAAGACGATTCTAAGATCATACGAGATAAAAGATATACACTATCGCTCCTTTTATGGTCATAAACAGAAAACCTTAAGACAGGTTTCAGACATCTACAACAGTTGACTGATACTACCAAATAAGGAGATATGGTCACGCTTCGTTCAAGAAATTATAGACCGAACGTGTCTCGACACAAGAGGAGGTAAACTCATAAAAAATAGTAGTCTCAAAATCTCGAGTTATGTCGCTTTGACTGTAAAATAATATAATACACATTTCAGTCAAAAAAAAATGATCATACAAAGACTTTTTACGACAAAATGATTATACAAAGACTTTGGGAAAAAAATGATCTGTGCGTAACAGGCTGGTGGCTGCTTTCTGTGAAAGTTATAAACTAGTGTCTAACTACACAAGTAAGCATATCAAATGATTCTCCCTTGCCACTAGAAATATCTATCAAACAAGGAATAAGCGACTATCTCCCATAATTAAGTGTTTAAGTGAATAATCCACCTCTGACGTTATCTTACAGAAATGACAGTTAATGCCTATTCTTAACCCATGCTAAGTATCTGTTATTATAAGTTTAACATTTAACCCATGATAAACCAAAAACAGCTTAAACACCACTTAATTAAGGCTGAATACGGCACAACACTATCACTGAAGTAAATTAGTGGGAGAAGTCCTCACATTCCTATCAGATATATATATAAAACTCTGTAACATGAATATATCATATTATAATAAGATATGTCAACTCACCCCGAAAATGACTAGAGAAAGGCCTTAACATTTTAGTTCTGTTAAAGTCTGCCTAATTCTCATGATGGTCCATCTCGGGCCAGGAATATCTTCACGAGTGTGTTTGACGTAGTAAAATTTCAAGTCTTATAGCTTACACACCATTCTTCTGATCAGGCCAGGTGTGCTGACGTAACATTATCGTTCGCTGACCGCTGCAGGCTCGAACGTAAACAACCTCGGGTGGGGTTTGAGAAGGAGAAAACAATTGGGCCACACAGGCAGCAAAGCAAAGAGAAACAAAATGTCTGGGAAAACAGAACATTAAAGAGTAATAACATTGAGACGAGATGGAAAAATAAATTAAGTCACTGTGTACGTGACACCCATATTTTCTTGACCATCGGCACACTAGGGGTGATGTGGTCAGCATCACGCCGGCCGCCTTAACCTTCCCAGAGTTGCTCTGGTACCCAATTTTTGAGGCTGGGTTGACCCCGGAGCCGTATGCGGTCTAAAAAATTCCACCTCAACTGGGGATCGAACCATGGACCACCAAGCTAGGAAGCCAGTGCACTAACCGAATAAACAAAAACAAAAGAGAGAGATAAAACACAACAAAACAAAGAACAAAGGCAGACAAAATCACCAAACAAAAAGAAACAGGATCTGATTTTTTAAAAACTAATAAATGTAGGTATAAGTAAATCAGAGATTAAAAGCTTCAGTACAGAAATAATAACAGATGAATGGAAAGCAAAATGGGATAAGAATCTCAAAGGAAGGCATACATAGACGTGACTGACGTTTGCTTACTTACCAACTACAAAGTGTGTTTCATCTTAATTTTTATTATTATCTTGGTATAATCTATTTATAATTTGGTTTTATTTTACCTTTTATTTGATTAAATGACTTTTACAATTAATATTTTATGTATTTTTTTATTTTTAAATTCCAGCGAATATATAGAATGATAGCTTTTTATCATTTTACTCCCTTGGCCAATCAACCGCGTAAAGCAGAACCCGCGTAAATTAAGTCCGTGTAAGTTGCAATGGAGCTGTATTTAACAACTATTCCCACTTCTCAGTCTTCTAAATGGGCTGCACAATCTGTACAGATGTTGGCTTTAATTCTTCTCACGTTATTGTTTTGGTGGGTATACCTGCTCGTTACAATACACCATTCCAGGTTGTTTGTGATAATGGAAGGTCACCGTATGAAGGTGGAGAGAAAACAGTCGGAAGGTTAGACGAATCTAAGTGTTCCCATTCTTATTATTTTTTTTAAACAGTAATAAAATGTATGAACGAACGAACGAACGAACGAACTTTATTTTCAAAGGGTTAAGAATTGGGCACGCAGGCCCGTCTGACATTCTGCCCTTCCTCTCTCTCTCTCATCATATATACTATATCCTTTCATCCTCACATTTACTATAAGCATAATTAAGGCATTTATCATTATAAAAGTAATATTACATTTGCAATAATCGTCATAATTAAAGTACGTTTTTAACATTAAAAAAGAATAATAATAATAATAATGAATGTAAAAATAAAATAAATAAAAATAAAAATAAACATTAATACATAGATTAGATAGATAGATAGATAGATAGATAGATAGATAGATAGATAGATAGATAGATAGATAGATAGATAGATAGATAGATAGATAGATAGATAGATAGATAGATAGATAGATAGATAGATAGATAGATAGATAGATAGATAGATAGATAGATAGATAGATAGATAGATAGATAGATAGATAGATAGATAGATAGATAGATAGATAGATAGATAGATAGATAGATAGATAGATAGATAGATAGATAGATAGATAGATAGATAGATAGATAGATAGATAGATAGATAGATAGATAGATAGATAGATAGATAGATAGATAGATAGATAGATAGATAGATAGATAGATAGATAGATAGATAGATAGATAGATAGATAGATAGATAGATGAATATTTAGAGCAATGGTTCTCATCCCGTTTCTGTCCTCGCAACCCACCCTCTTTGTATTTAGTAAACTTTTCCGTACCTATATTCAATATGAAAGGAAAGAGATTCTAGAGTTTACCATGCGTTTGCACAAAAGAAAATAAATAAAGAAATTAATAAATGTATTAAACAGAAGACGTTGTTCGGTTCATAACAACATTTAATATGCTAAAGTTGTGACAGTCACATCTCTTGTATTTCACTCCACTACGACAGTATGAGTCTACCTTTACCTTAACATTGTTAAACGTTTCTCAGGAGACAGTCAGGCAAATTAGTGAGACCGTTGATTCTGTGTCTTGTCAACCAAACGTTTTATTCTGTGTACAGTGTTTGAAAGAAACACTCGCAAAACATGTTCAGCCTCCAATTTGTTTCTTGCTTTGGATTTGACTGAGGACAACACTGGCCGTTGTTTCTGCAATCCTCAACTTCTTTTTTCACGAATACTAATACTGATGCGTGGAATATTTCAGTTGGATAATATAGTTGTGTTCGAAATAATGCCTGTACCACTTAACCGAGTCTGGAGCACGCGTTCCCCAAGTTGGGAAGCTCTGATAGGACACCAAACTTACTAATTAGAACCCATCAGTGGTTGAACAGGATATTTTGTAGCCATTTTGTTGTTGTTGTTGTTGAAACTTTCGTTTCTTCGTTCCCCCCCCCCCTTTTTTTTTTTCTTTCTCACACCCCACCCTTTTCCAGTATTATATAATACAAATAAATATTACACATTCCTGCACTAGTAAATGTGATAGGTCTCACTAAAACTGCTGAGATAAGTATCACACTTTCGATGGCGCAAAGTTTCCAGCGAAGATTGACAAATAAATAACCAGTAAAGATCAAATCTTTCGCTATCAAATGCGTTTCAATTTCTTTCAGAATAATAACTTTGTCTATTGATTTATTTTTTTCTCCCCTTGTGAATTTTTAGATCCCTTGCAACAAATATAAAAATGTATTAAGATTATCGATACTTGAGTACTCTTAGCAAATTAAACATCTGTGCTGATTTTGTGTGTGTGTGTGTGTGTCTTCGTATGTGTGTGTTCTTGTGCGTGTGTGTGTGTTTGCGTGCGTGTGCGTGTGGGGAAAGCCTCTGCTATAATTCACCATTAATGTGAACCACACTTGACCTAAAAGTGTTATTAAAATCGATATTATAAAGAAACAGTTTTCGAATGAGAAAGAACTTCGTGTCAGAGCCGATTAACCGCTGAATGAATCCATTCATACACTAACTACCCTTATGCTGTCTGTGTACCACGGCCCTTCAACAAATACTCGTCAATCCTTTCCTTCTCCTGTACTATCCCGTAGATTTTCCTTTTTTTTTTTTTTTTAACTTCAGGCATTTGCCTTGTTCGTGAAGTCTCTAACACTTCACTCCCATACGGCAGTATCTGATATGGGACTACCTTTTATTTGCCTTGTTCTGGCGAAACACGTTCCTATTAACCACATGCAAACGAACTTCGGTTATATCGGATGAGCAATTACCAATCAAACAGAGATAACTATGTTTCTAACGCAGCGTAGATAAATATCAGGCACTGAATAGGACTACTAGTGCATATCAACTAGCGCGACGAAGCCCTGAAAATGGCGTATCGTGGAAAGAAGCAAACAACAGGGCACCCTAAGGCCAGTAAACAGTAAATAATAAATATGAAGCGGGTATGTTGCAGGTACTCGTTAGAAATAAAGAATACATGTTGTGTATTTTTCTACTATTGCATGTCTTACGGGCAATCATCTGCAATTTAAAAAAGAAGAAACGTAAGTGGTACTCTCATTCAATCATTCATTCATTTGACCATTCATTCAGTCATTTGACCAATCATTCATTCATTTGACCAATCATTCAGGCATTTGACCAATCATTCATTCATTTGACCATTCATTCATTCATTTGACCATTCATTCAATCATTTGACCAATCATTCAATCATTTGACCAATCATTCAGTCATTTGACCAATCATTCAGTCATTTGACCATTCATTCAGTCATTCGATCACTTCCCTTTTCACTCCCTAATGGAAGCAGGGTGCTGCTACTGCAGCAGGTCTACTGCAGGAAACTAGCATCCAAGCATTCCGGCAGAATTCGTTTCTGCAACAATTTCTTTTACAGGATGAGGTTGCAGGACCTGTGCACGATTTCATTCTAGTCGATTGTGCCGACATGCTTGAGGGAGTAATAGTCTTTTTCTGTTTATCTCCTTATAGACTTCCTGGAACTACCCGAGGGCGGGGGGAGGAAGGGGAAGAGGTGTACTCTCATGCATACAACAGGTTAACTCAACACAATAGAAGCACGCCATTAAACGTGTCTGCGCATGAACACGAGTATATGTTCACGTGTGTGTGTGTGTATGTGTGTAACTATGTGTGTCTGTGCGTATATATGCGAATACGTGCGTATAGGCATATGCAAGTGTGCATGTGACCTCATGTATTTGTAATACATCAGTAATAAAGAAAAACGTATCCGACTACATGTAATAACAATCCATGAAGTATCAAATACAGATGTCTCAAACGATCAAATAAATAACACACGTCAGTAGAAATCTGGTAATTATAAACTAAATAAGACGCATGCAAACATGGACGAATGGTCTGGGCAGAAATAACATGTGCATGCATGTAATAAATTACCATACAAATGTATTAAATGTGGAATATATCATTCTGATTAGTCAGGGTTTCTCAAACAAACAATAATCGTGTCTCATTACGAGAGCTCTGTCTAACAAGCGTCCCCTCTCGGGTGAAGATAATTTGGAGGTAGTTTTAATAATATGTGTGTATTTTCATCTCTTTCCATGAGATACGCCCCATTCTTCTATATATCCACATTTCAAGAGCCTCAATTCTTTCTTCCAACTGCTTATTCATCGCCCATGTTTCTGCACCATACAGAAATGCAGAATATATATAACACTTTATGATTCTCAGTTTTAATTTGTGAGATAACTGTTTGGATGTCAGTATATGTTTCATGTTGTTGAATGTGGCTTTGGCCATTCCTATTCTCTTCTTGATTTCTGTTTCACATCTGCCATCTTCTGTTATTATATGACCAAGATATAAGTAGCTCTTGACTTTTTCCAGGATTTTCCCATTTACGCTTATCTTTAATGTGGGTTTATCGTCTGTTTTGCTAATTATCATAGTTTTTGTTTTCTCAATATTAATGTCGAGTCCATATTCATGACTTATACTGTTCACTTGCTTCACTAGTTCTTGTAACTCCTGTTCGCTTTCAGCTAACAACACAGTATCATCTGCATATCTAAGGTTGTTTATTGACCTTCCACTGATGTTCAGTCCTGGTATTTCCTGTATCTGTTTGAAAATTTTTTCGGTGTATAAATTAAATAGGCAGGGGGACAGCACACAACCTTGTCTGACACCTCTTTTTATGTCTATGTATGGTGAATAATTCCTTCCAGATCTTACTGTGGCAGTTTGCTCCCAATAAAGGTTACTGAGTATTCTTATATCTTTTCCATCAATACCTATGTCTTCGAGGCATTCAATTATTTTCTCATGATGGACTCTGTCAAAAGCCTTCTTATAGTCAATGAAGCACATATACATACTTTTTTGGACCTCTGTATATTTTTCTGCTAATATTCTTAGGCAAAATATTGCCACTCTTGTTCCACTGTTCCGTCTAAAACCAAACTGTTCTTCCTGGATTTCGCTGCCTACTTTACTTTTTATTCTTTCCTGTATGATTTTGAGCAGTATCTTAATTGCATGACTCATCAGGCTGATTGTTCTGAAGTCTGAACATTCTGTTGCATTTGGTTTTTTGGGCAATGTTATAAAAACTGATGCCTTCATGTCGTGTGGTATATATCCTGTATTGTATACATCGTTGCATATTTCTGTGATTGTATCTATACCAAAGCTCTCCAGAGCTTCTATCATTTCAATTTTTATGTTATCCATGCCTGCTGATTTTCCTTTTTGTATCATATGAATGGCATTCTCTACTTCTGATCTGAGAATGTTTGGGCCTTCGTTTGAATCTGGTGATGGTTTTTTACCTCTGTTGTCCTCGAATAGTTCTTTTACGTATTCTGCCCATCTGTTTGATATGTCTTTCTCATCAAGTAATATTACACCATTTTTGTTCTTGATACAGCTTCCTCCTTGTGCAAACCGTGACCGATTTGATAATTTCTTTATTTCTTCATGCATATCTCTTGTCCTGTGCTTTGCTTCCAAGTCTTCTATTTCCTTGCATTTTGTTTCTATCCACCGTTCTTTTGCTTCTCTACACATAGTACGTATGTCATTGTCTATTGTTTTATATTCTGGAGTGTTTTTTGCTTTCTTTCTTTCGGTCATTTTATTCAAGATGTCATCTGTCATCCAAATTTGATTTTTCTTAGACTCCTTTTTAGGTAAATTTGCATTTGCTGATTGTATGCTTGTTTTTAAGCATTCCCATTTTGCGGTTGCTTTTTCTTCTGGGTTTTCTCTTCTATACTGCTCCATGCTTTCTGTCAATAACTGTTGATATTTATTTTTGACGTCGATTAAATATTTCTGTTTTATATCTGGTTGTTTCAGCGCTGATATTTCTATCTGGGGTTCCTCCTGTCTTCTGTTTCCTGCTCTTTTCAGCTTTATATTTACTTTGATGTCGACTGGATTGTGATCTGAATTTAAGTCGGCGCCAGGATATGTCTTTGCACTTGTGACACTGTTCTTAAATCTATGTTTTATCATTATATAGTCGATTTGATTTCGTGTTATATCTCCTGGGCTTTTCCATGTGTATAATTTCCTTGGGTGGTGTTCAAAAAAGGTGTTACATATGACCAGCTGGTTTTCTTCACAGAACTGGATAAGTCTGTCTCCTCTATCATTTCTTGTCCCTAATCCATACTGTCCTACTATTTTCTTGTATTTTCCTTTTCCTACTTTTGCATTCATATCACCCATTACTATCAACACATCTGTTGATTTGACTGGTTTAAGTGTGTGTTGTAGCTCTTCATAGTATTCTTCTATTTCTTCCTCGCTGTGATCTTTAGTTGGTGCATAAGTTTGTAAGATTGATATGTCGAATGGCTTTGCTCTCATTTTTAGTAACATCATTCTGTCATTGTGTGTCCAGTATCCACATACGATGAGGTTGCAGGACCTGTGCACGATTTCATTCTAGTCGATTGTGCCGACATGCTTGAGGGAGTAATAGTCTTTTTCTGTTTATCTCCTTATAGACTTCCAGGAACTACCCGAGGGCGGGGGGAGGAAGGGGAAGAGGTGTATATATAATAGCCCCTTCAGTCATAACTGACTATGGGAATGCGCCCCTGAGGTGACAGCCCTCAGCTGCTTATTTTCCTGGTGCTCCTTTCGACGTTTTCTCCTCACCTCTGCTTCTTGTGTGAGCCTCTCTTCGCCCAATCTGAGGTGGCGCCGTAAATAGCATCGCCACTTAGTGCGATCGGCAGCTTCATCCTCCCATGTTGCTGGATCCATGTCCAGTGCCCTCATATCTCTCTTGCACACATCTTGAACCTCAGCTGTGGTCGCCCAACTGTTCTCTTGCCATCTGCTAATTGTCCGTAGAAGATATCTTTTGGGATGCGACCATCTTCCATGCGGCGAACATGGCCAAGCCAGCGAAGTCTGCGCTGTCTAAGAAGCGTATACATACTTTGAAGGCCAGCACGTGACAACACCTCAACATTTGTCACTTTATCTTTCCACGAGATGCCGAGGATGTGGCGTAGACACCGCAAATGGAAGGTATTGAGCCTTCTTTCTTGCTTAGCATAGGTCGTCCAGGTCTCGCTGCCATATAGGAGTGTGCTGGTGACGCAGGCATTATATACCGCAGCTTTGGTCTTCATTGTGAGTTTAGAGTTTCCCCAAACACGCGATGTGAGGCGGGCAAAGGTAGCTGCAGCTTTGCCAATGCGGCTGTCGATTTCTGTATCCAGTGAGAGTTTGTCATTGATGGTAGACCCTAGGTATGTGAAGTGGTGCACCACTGCCAATTCATAGTTATCGATAGTGATAACTGGTGCAGCACCCACATCCTGACTCAGCACATTCGTTTTCTTTAGACTTATTGTGAGGCCAAAGTCCTTGCATGCTTTAGTGAAGCGATTCATCAAGCTCTGAAGCTCCTGTTGGCTTTGAGTGACGACTGCAGCATCATCAGCGAACAACAAGTCTCTTATAGTGACCCTTCTGATTTTTGTTTTTGCCTTCAGCCTTGAAAGATTAAACAGACGGCCATCTGACCTAGTGTGAAGGCATATTCCTTCAGTTGCATCTCTGAATGCATGTTTCAAGAGTAAGGCAAAGAAGATTCCGAAGAGGGTCGGAGCCAGAACACAGCCTTGTTTAACGCCACTTCGTATATCAAAGGGCTGTGACGTGCTTCCAGCATATTGGACTGTTCCCTTCATGCCGTCATGGAATGACTTTATCATTTCCAGCATTTTAGAAGGGCAGCCTATTTTCAGGAGGATTTTAAAGAGTCCATCCCTACTAACCAGGTCGAATGCTTTTGTGAGGTCTATAAAGGCGATATATAATGGTCTTTTCTGCTCTCTTGATTTTTCCTGAAGCTGGCGGAGAGAGAAGATCATGTCTGTTGTTGATCTGCCAGCTCGGAATCCACACTGTGACTCTGGATATATGCGCTCAGCTAACTTGTGTAGTCGCATTAAGATGACTTTGGCAAAAACCTTACCAACAATACTAAGAAGAGAGATGCCTCTGTAGTTATTGCAATCACTTCTGTCTCCTTTATTTTTATACAGTGTTACAATCTTGGCATCTCGCATGTCTTGAGGAATAGTTGTCTCTTCCAAGCACTGGCACAGCATCCTATGCAGGGGATGTAATAGCGTGCTCTTACAGCATTTGATTAAATCAGGAGGAATCCCATCACTGCCTGGTGCTTTGCCAGAGGTGTTGACACCATCAAGGGCTGCAGGCGTAACGGTATTGTCTCTAGCGTAAAGCTCAGAGTAGTGCTCGACCCACCTCTCCATCTGCTTACCCTTATCGGTTAGCTTCTCTCCGCTGATGGTTTTTAGCGGTGCCGTCTTAATTTTATGGGGGCCAAGTGCTTTCTTTATAACGTCATACATTTGTCTAATGTTGCCTGTTTGCGCTGCGATCTGGATGCTCTCACTGAGCTGGAGCCAGTAGTCATTTGCACAGCGTCGAGCAGTTTGTTGAACTTTGCTTCTCGTAGCCCTCAGGATCTGTAGGGTTCTGGCACTCGGTGAACGTTTGTATTCATTCATAGCACTGCGCTTAGCTTCAATGACAGGTGCCATCACATCTGATGAAGCATCAAACCAGTCATTTGACTTTGCTGTTTTCTTACCAAAGGTGGCAAGTGCAGTACTTTGAATGGTGTTCCGCATGTGCTCCCAGTTCTCTGTAACAGTATCACCATGCTGTGGCCTTCTGAGCTCTTTCTTGAAGGTCGCAGTAAATTGAGCGATCATGACAGGGTCTGACATCTTGCTGGTATCAATGCGTGGTTTCCCTTCATGTCTGACACGATAGAGTTTTCTTGGTTGTGCTCTGATTTTGCAGCAAACCAAGGAGTGATCTGTATCACAGTCTGCACTATGGTACGAGCGCGTGGAGAGCACAGACCTGAGGAGTGGCCGATATATATATATATATATATATATATATATATATATATATATATATATATATATATATATATATATATATATATATATATATATATATATATATATATATATATATATATATATATATATATATATATATATATATATATATATATATATATATATATATATATATACAGTACTTTGCAAAAAAATAGCAGTCATATTGCTCAGCTAAATATGCTGAAATCTAATTAAATATGCATGTTCTGCCCCAAATTTGCACTACACTTAAGTGAGCAAACACTACCAAAAGTAAAAAAAAATTAGCGTAGAGTACAGTCCCTTGATAATAGAGCAGACGACAATTTCTAATGCTAGTGGCAGAAAATGGATACAAAGACAAAGTGTATGTTAATTTCACAGCTTTGGAATGAAGGAAATCAAACATGTTCCAACATTTCTAAAACCTTGAACATTCCTGAGCTGACTGACTACAAAGTTGTGAGTAAATTAAAAGCAGGTAATGGAATCGAGCGAAAAGAAGGTAGTGGGGGTCCAAGAATTTTGGACACAAAGGACCATCGGCGTCTCGCCCAAATCGTTCGGGCTGGGCCAATGAAGAGTGTAGAAAACAAAACATACGGCCACCAGCGCCTAGGCGCGAGTGACCACCCCTTCCCATTACCTGCCAGACAGGAATTCTCATCGAAAGACAAGGACCAAAGCATGGCTGCAAGAGAAGAATGTGATAGTGCTGAAGTGGCCCAGCAACAGTCCCGACCTAAACCCAATTGAAAACGTTTGGGCACTACTCAAGAATCATTTAAAAAAGAGTGGACTCAGAGACGTTGAACAATTGAAGAAGGTAGCTGAAAAATACTGGGAAAGTCTGACTCACAATTACCTACAAACATTTGTGGGAAGTATGCCTCGCCGCATCCAGGCTTACTTTGCTGGAGAAGGCAACATTATATTGTACTGAAACCACTGTTAATAGATAGGGGAGATATCAATCTTCCTCTGGACATACAGTTTTTATTATTATTTGCTTCTATGAGTGTGCTGCGTTGCGAAAATATGACTGCCATTTTTTTTGCAAAGTACTGTACATATATATATATATATATATATGCTGAATTCGTAGCTTTCCGAAATTAAAGTAGGCATGTTACCTTGTGAGCAAGGTTCATCTTTTGATTCTTACTTTATTTTAAAATTATAAATACACATGTGTATTTCCAAATTACACCATTTTCATATATCTAATTTTAATGAACTGTTTTCTGCAGCTAACAAAACTAATGATAATGTAAAATAAACTAAAAATATGCCGTGTATTTCTTGACGCATTTTCACGTGCAGTCAAGGATCCGCGTACCACACTTTGGGAAACACTGCGATAAGCGATCAATGAACAAAAGCACCTAGACGTCTATCCAAGTTTATATAGTACATGAGCCTATAAGATTCCAAAATTGGCTTACACTAGAGCAATGTTTCTCAACCTTTTTGTGTGCACGGCACACTTGTCAATTTTCTAAAAAATTGCGGCACACCTATGTGACCCCGTGCCTGAATAAAAAATTACAATGATATATACTAAATTAAATACACTAATTTGTGGGTACTTTAGAATAAAGAAAACTCTCAGTTCGATTTTCTTTCAATTGTTTAAAATAATTAGAACATATATTTGACAACAACAACAACAACAAAAGAAATTCGACATTTAATTAGATCCTGGTGGAAGTACTATGCTTCGTCCATGGATTTTGAACGTTGTTTATGCGCCTCTTGCGTTTTAGTAATGTCATTACATTTTGAAGTATATCTATTTTTGTTCAAAGCAGTTAATAGCTCCAATTATTATTGAATGAATTCAAGCTGTAAGATCAGTTTTTATTGCATGATCACTAAAAATAAACTACATGTAGTAAATTTACCAATTTTTTGCGGCACACTTTGATAGGTGCAGTGGAACACCGCTTGAGAAACACTGCACTAGAGGGTTATATCCTTAAGCCCCTAACGGATCACCTGACTTCCCCTAGCGATACGTAAATTACAATGCACCATCTAGTGGGCGTCAAATGTTACTACTTGATGAGCACACGGAAAAACTGAACAATCTTGAAGTATCATCATCTGATATCACCTTCATAATCATCATCATCATTATCATTATCATCCTCTCCATCTCCATTTTCATTCCTCATCTAGCAAGGGGCCACCGTCACAAATGGTCCTGTTGCCTGAAGCCAGCACCAAAGCGCATACACCTACAGTGGTGTTTTTTGCAGCAATTGTTTTTATTGTGTGACTAGTGTAAAAGCCCGCCATAAGACGGGAATTGCATTCAAAAGCCCCAATACCTAACGACAATTTTACTTATTCAAAAGTATTGAAAAAAACCACTGTGCATCACCAAAGTACACGAACTACGTAGCAGCAGCAAGGATCCCAATGTGTGTATGCGGGATCACACATTCTATAAATATTTTTGTGCACACCGTCATTTGCGCACTTTTCTTTGTCGAGTGTTACTATTTTCAGGACAGTACGACTTACAGGTCTGATGTGATCATTCTACAAAGTTTCCTGTAGTTTCCCATGATGATACACTCTGACGTGCTGTTTCACATCCATCTATTTATGTTATATTTCTACTTATTTTGTTATGTTCCTCTAATCAGTTTTCCTTTAACGTTTCCTTCTGTTATAGTTTTTTAAATATATTCATCAGAACTAAAGGTCTTTTATATTTGGAGTTGCGCCCTAATATAACCTACCAGGTTGAACTGGACTCGCCTCGCCAAAACGAGGCAAAATTTTATTCAAAAAAAGGAGGAATATTTATTTTTATGTTCACAATATTTTATCTAAATTTGATCTCTTTCACTAATTAATTTTATTTTCTGAACTTTTCTTCATTACTTTACTTTTTTTTTCTGTTTTTACCAGATGCAATCCTTCCTTTTATAATTCAACAGTTATGCACCATAATGTAATGAAGTTCATGCATAACACTGGAATACACTCTGTCGTGAGTTAAGCTGACATTTTGATTTTTTGTAGTTTTTATTTTCATTTACTGGACCACCAGACTCGGGCTTTCCGTTCCCACGGATGCGAATCTTAGGAAATAAAATTATTTCTCATGACCTGCTGATAGTTAACTGACTGTGACAAAACGTGGCGACCCCTATCGATCTTTGTTTCCTCCGGCAGTATCGGTACATTTGTGGTACTGATTTTTATTATTTGCTCTCTATTGTAGCACTTTTCTTTCTTTTTCTGCTTGTGTGGCAAATATTTTGTAGGTGCAAACATTTGTTGACACTCCTCTCTTTGATGTCACCTGTTTGTTACCCGGTCATCGTAGCTTGCGGTGAGCAACTGAGATAAGATAGTCGCCGGCGTGTTTAGATTGAACCGCTGATAAGACGACTCGTTTGGTAACCCAGATGGGCAGACACGGAGTTTTGCGTACTGGTACGACAGATAACGAGATTACTGTCTGGGTGACACATTCTGGGCAGCCAAATATTAAATAATCGCTTCCAGTCACTTGTTTAAAAGTAATGATGGATTTATTACATTTGAGACAATATGAGTCTACAAATGTGTTTGCAAGAGTGTATGCAAAGCCCCAGATGTCCATATATGGTAATACGTGAACTTTTGCATCACGGACCTTATTTCACGTGGAATATTTTTGAAAACATCACACCCTATCTGCATGATTTGAAATGATTGGATCTTTCTGGTTAGATTCATAACAATAATGCGTGGGAAGATAGGAATATAGTCTGACCATTTCGCAGTTTTATTTCACTGTGAATTTCACGCTTGCCAAGACAACATCAGACCTCGCCAGAGTGAAGACTAGATTCATAATTCCTTTTTTTAACTGGACCTTTTAATGAAGAACCAAATACGACTTACAAAGCACAGGAAATCTCTACATTTTAATAAGGAATACCGGGACTAGGAAACTGAAGAAAGACACAGAGTCAGAGGGAATTGAAGTTAAAATTAACGACCCCCAGTACACGTGAAAGAAGGCAGCTGCCAGTGCCTTTTTTAAATCCTCTGAGCAAAAACGTATGTGAGCCAAGATTTGCGTAAGTAGTGCATTTGTCATTCTATGTTTCATTACTAACATGTTAACTAACATATATATATATATATATATATATATATATATATATATATATATATATATATATATATATATATATATATATATATATATATATATATATATATATATATTACCATGTGAAGTTTAATGTGTTTTGAAACTCGCTTGTGGATGTCAAAGTGTTTTGAAGCTGGCAACCTCAGCGTATAGAATGATAGTTCATGACCCACCCCTGCACGGGCTGGTGATTGCTTTATTGCTAGTTTTGTAAGGAGAACTAAAAGCATAACATAGTTCCAGGATCCCTATGGAGCAGGGAGGGAAAGATGAAAGAAATGATGTACATTCTAAGTATAATACTTACATTTTCAAAGCATTGTAAATGTCCCTATAAACAAATTCACTTTAAAATTAATGTAAGTTTTTAAGCTTAAACCAGTGTAAATGTCTATGTGAAAATATTAATTTTAAAGTAATGGAAGTTTCAAATTTTTCAATCAGTGTAAAACATAAAAGAAAACATATTCAATTTATATTGTGAACACTTTTCAATCAGTAGAAATGTATATGTAAACAGACTCTATCTGTATTATTAACCTTTTCATTTAAATGTCATGTAAAGCTAAAGCTTTTCTATTTAAAAGTAAAGGAAGTTTTATCCCGAGGGATTAAATTTAATTCTCATCGAGGGTAAAGTCTGAGTAATTGGGATGGTGGTATGGGAAGATAGGAACCCATAACTATGGTGTGGAAAACGCCATACTCAGAAGAGCGTTTCGTTCTATTCTTTTACCAAAGTTATTGGTGGTACCAGCAGAAAGTACTATCCCTGGAACAAGAAGGGAACCGTGGCCTCAGCTTTAAGACGAAGGACCCACGTGGTAGAATCTCCTTGACATTTCTGGGAAACGAGCTACCCCGACAACCTTGATCAGAGACGATCGTGAGCAGAGTGAAAAGAACCAACCCATAAGAAGGAGCAGAACCGTCATTGGCAGCTAAGTTCAAATAAATGCTGCCACTTGAACTTCTAGTAACATCTCACATTCCCTAAAGACTGTGATGATAACTTTTCTTGATTCATAACTATTCAAATTATTTCCAATTGTTAAAAACCTAAAGTGATTATTAAATTTTGTTATTTGTAATGTTACAAATTTAACTTCGATTTTATCATTTTAAAGTTACTGCATGTTTGTCTCAGTCAACTTACAACACACACTCTAAACAGAGCTATACTAGAATAATAGAATTCCACTGAGTAAATCAGGGGTGGGGGCTTAAACGAGCTGAAAGTAATAAGTGCTTAAATCCTCCACAAAAGCGTCAGCAGAATTACAGAGTTAACATACTCAGCCAAAGCAGTATTGTTCTCGCTTATTCTGAATATCTTGTGAAGACTCCCTTTGTAATAGAAGTGTCATCACCCTTCTATCTACATCTCTGCCAAGAGTAATCTTGTGCGAAGGTAGATACCTTTGAATCCCATATTAGATACTCTTGAGTTTTGGCCACTGTTGGACCACTACTGCAAAGCAGGGGAGACAATACCGTCACCTTGACCTTGGTCAGCGTTCACCTTACACCTGCCAGAATTTTAAATCAGGCCATCGTCACCGAAGATGGGGACTCATTGTATTCGACCCCTCGCATCTTATAGTGTCGTGGTCAGTTCATGACCCCTATTAGTCAGATACGCCGATACAAAATATTAGCCGCTCCAAGATTGCTCACTTTCTTCAAACACTGGTGCCAGAATCGGGTGGAAAGAAACTGAGGGCGAACAGTACTAATTCTTGGCATATCTGATAAATTGACCTGCGCAGGGTAAGCAAATATCTTAAACAAATTAACCTAGAAACTAGATGAGCTTAAATAACTAAAAGAATAATGTTGATAACAGGTCATCACTATTGCGAAATTAATAATAATTTCATGCTGTATAAAAGATTGATTTACCCTAATGATTTCATGTTTTTCATACATATGATATCAATGTCATTATTTCATGTTTTTCATACATATGATATCAATGTCATTATTTCATGTTTTTCATACATATGATATCAATGTCATTATTTCATGTTTTTCATACATATGATATCAATGTCATTATTTCATGTTTTTCATACATATGATATCAATGTCATTATTTCATGTTTTTCATACATATGATATCAATGTCATTATTTCATGTTTTTCATACATATGATATCAATGTCATTATTTCATGTTTTTTCATACATATGATATCAATGTCATTATTTCATGTTTTTTCATACATATGATATCAATGTCATTATTTCATGTTTTTTCATACATATGATATCAATGTCATTATTTCATGTTTTTTCATACATATGATATCAATGTCATTATTTCATGTTTTTTCATACATATGATATCAATGTCATTATTTCATGTTTTTCATACATATGATATCAATGTCATTATTTCATTTTTTTTTTCATACATATGATATCAATGTCATTATTTCATGTTTTTTCATACATATGATATCAATGTCATTATTTCATGTTTTTTCATACATATGATATCAATGTCATTATTTCATGTTTTTTCATACATATGATATCAATGTCATTATTTCATTTTTTTTTTCATACATATGATATCAATGTCATTATTTCATGTTTTTTCATACATATGATATCAATGTCATTATTTCATGTTTTTTCATACATATGATATCAATGTCATTATTTCATGTTTTTTCATACATATGATATCAATGTCATTATTTCATGTTTTTTCATACATATGATATCAATGTCATTATTTCATGTTTTTCATACATATGATATCAATGTCATTATTTCATGTTTTTTCAAATAAGTTTATTGTATGATCTTCATGCTCCTGTTATAAAATAAGACAATGTATGATGATTGGCTGATATAATTATCTACAATAAAGGGAAGAGTGAAGGAAAGAAAGCACATGTAACATAATGTGACCCCTCGCGCCAGTATTGCTTGACTCTCGGCTGAGCGGAAAGGTGTGTGTAAACACGACACGACAAGGTAAGCAATGGAAGGACAAACCAACAAGCGACTGAACGATTTGAGAGACATATAAACAGACTCTGCCTTCCATGGTTACGAGATCGGGAAAGCTTTCAGAAAAAAAGAAGACTATATGAGGTTGTTTAAGTTCATTCAAATACTTAACTTCTCCGTAATTACGAGAGAAGTAACTATGGCGTTATTCTTTTTAGTACTTGCGAAGCGTGAACTAGCAGTTGGTTGAAGACGCTATCGTTCAGATAGCTGGAAGAGTGCTAGCCCATCAACCCAGTTCCTGGTAGGCAGAGGAAGTCAAAAGCACCCCTTCCCCATGCTACACTACATGACTGTACTCTACTCTGGTCTACCAGCCAACACCATACTGAGCAGGCATTAGCGAAGGAGACAGCTAAGTCATTTTAAAACCGCCACAGAAAATCGAACTCTACGGGCTAGCCAATGATTAAAACTTTATTTTCTGAAACGTTTATCCCAAAAACGGACAGACATAGTACCATTTTGTTTTTTCTTAAAGTGAACCAGTACTTTAAATATATTTCTTAGTAACGATTAACTATAGTTTTTTTTTTTTAATGCTCAATTTGATAAATGTGGTTAACATTGGTGTTCTTTTAATTGCATGTTGATAAATGTGGTTAACAATGGTGTTCTTTTAATTTCATGTTGATAAATGTGGTTAACAATGGTGTTCTTTTATTTTCATGTTGATAAATGTGGTTAACAATGGTGTTCTTTTATTTTCATGTTGATAAATGTGGTTAACAATGGTGTTCTTTTATTTTCATGTTGATAAATGTGGTTAACAATGGTGTTCTTTTAATTTCATGTTGATAAATATTAAATTTGTCAGTATTAAATGTTGATATATATATATATATATGCCTGCGTCACCAGCACACTCCTATATGGCAGCGAGACCTGGACGACCTATGCTAAGCAAGAAAGAAGACTCAATACCTTTCATTTGCGGTGTCTACGCCGCATCCTCGGCATCTCGTGGAAAGATAAAGTGACAAATGTCGAGGTGTTGTCACGTGCTGGCCTTCAAAGTATGTATACGCTTCTTAGACAGCGCAGACTTCGCTGGCTTGGCCATGTTCGCCGCATGGAAGATGGTCGCATCCCAAAAGATATCTTCTACGGACAATTAGCAGATGGCAAGAGAACAGTTGGGCGACCACAGCTGAGGTTCAAAGATGTTTGCAAGAGAGATATGAGGGCACTGGACATGGATCCAGCAACATGGGAGGATGAAGCTGCCGATCGCACTAAGTGGCGATGCTATTTACGGCGCCACCTCAGATTGGGCGAAGAGAGGCTCACACAAGAAGCAGGTGAGGAGAAAACGTCGAAAGGAGCACCAGGAAAATAAGCAGCTGAGGGCTGTCACCTCAGGGGCGCATTCCCATAGTCAGTTATGACTGAAGGGGCTATTATCTTATAATATATATATATATATATATATATATATATATATATATATATATATATATATATATATATATACATATATATATATATATATATATATATATATATATATATATATATATATATATATATATATATATATTACCATTTACTGTAAACTTTGGAGTTGTATTGGTGAATTATAGTTTTTGTCCAGAATACTAAATTATTAACATCCACTCCATCTTTCTGTCTATCGGCTATTTAAAATGTACTGTAGCTACTTAGTAATCTATATCGATGTCACTATGTAACTAAGGAAAGTGTCGCTAGAATTAATTACTAGAGTACAGCCCTACCAGTGTGTATCACGTGGGCCTACCTGTTACTTTTCTGTAACCTTTTTTTTACACTTCTCTTAAACACAATAGTGTCCTGCTGTCTTCTGTCAGTCTATCTGGAGCCAAAACTCTGAGCCTGTCTACCTCCTATAGACTGAAATTTGGAGTGGTATAGAACTGAACATCTTCAGTTATCTAAATCACCACTTTATCTACCTTCCTGTGACACACTCTTTTCTTTTTTTGTGTTTGTTTGTCGCATCATTTTTGAAAGCAGATGTGGCTTTTCCAGCTCTCTTCTGGACTTGTGTTTCACGTTTGCCATCTTCTGTTATTATGTATCCAAGGCATGAAAAATCTGACACGTGTATCTGAATCTTTCTATGTATTCCTTCACTGGTTAAAAAACACCATACGTAACGGCAGTACACAGAATTTGGCAGCGTTGTATGGTGGGCAAAATTTTGCTCTGGCTGCTGCTGCACTCTTGGTCGGCATTACATTATGGCTTTATGTTAATAATAGCGGTTTGTCCTGACAGTGACCGTTGGAGAGTATTTGATTACAGCGGTGTCCTTAGATCGGACGAAAAGGAATATCAGACAGTAACCGTTTTTCTTGAGAACAGACGAAGAGGAATATCAGACAATAACGGTTTTTCTTGAGAACCGACGAAAAGGAATATCAGACAATAACAGTTTTTCTTGAGAACCAACGAAAAGGAATATCAGACAATAACAGTTTTTCTTGAGAACCGACGAAAAGGAATATCAGACAATAACGGTTTTTCTTGAGAACCGACGAAAAGGAATATCAGACAATAACAGTTTTTCTTGAGAACCGACGAAAAGGAATATCAGACAATAACTGTTTTTCTTGAGAACCGACGAAGTGGAATATCAAACGATAACGATTTTTATACAACCTCTTCTATCATCGTAATTTTCCTGTGCGCTCCAGACGGAGTATTGAGCCACCATTTCAGCGGGTCCTCTTAGATGAAGCCTGCATCAGGCAGTCACATGATCTTGCAGCTGTGGTTTCTGTCGCAATTTATTTTACATAATGACTTTGCCAACACTATGCACAATCTAATATCTGTCCCCTTGTACGAGATGCCCGAGGGTACATTAGTCCTTCTATACATTCTTTGTCTCTTCAGAGACCCGACCCTCCTCCCGGAACTACATGGGGCAAGTTCTAATATACCATCAGTTACTCGACACACTAATCCTACAGCATCTACTCCTACAGCAACTACTTCTACAGCAACTACTCCTACAGCAACTACTCCTACAGCAACTACTCCTACAGCAACTACTCCTACAGCAACTACTCCTACAGCAACTACTACGGCAACTCATTTCTTCTTTCAAAATCTTCGGCTACCACTTTTAGTAATCCTTCAGTTAAGTGTATTACAAATCACTGTACTTGCTTCTATGTCAACAACCTCGGCATCGGCGATTTAGAACATTCAAAACGAAATCAATAACACCACATCTACAACATCTGCTGCGACACAGAATAAGTTGGTTACAACATTTTTAGAGCGATCGTTATGACAGCATAACAAAGTTAGCTACAACACTTTTAGAGTGATCGTTATGACAGCATAACAAAGTTAGCTATTTGATACCAATGACAAATTTCAAGGGCATATTTAAAGTATTCCGAACCCGGAGCGGATCCGCCCTTTGTCACTCCACACCCCCCTCCCTTTTTTTTCCCTCCCACCCAAATAAATAAAATTAAAAATATATTATGCTTGCAAGCAGATTTTTAAACTGGTCAGTACTCATAAGTATCCGATGAGCCTATCACACTGTGTGGCTAATACCCGTGGCATACCACCCGTTCGCACCCCCGTTCGTACGCCACTGGCTGAAATCTGTTGGTATGGAAGGAGCAATAAATTTAACGACACCTTGCGGTATTTTTGTTGGTAAGTCTCGAGGCAGTCACGAGCTTTGTGACACGCTGAAATTAGTCGTTAGTGCTTTTTTGTGTTCGCATTGTCGGATTTGCCTCCCCATCTGGTGGAAGTCCGTCCTCGGAGGAATAGTGGATCTATGAAGACATTTAAGAAAAGTACAAACAGGGAGGCACTATGATCCATAAACATCTTCATTATCATTACGCTTAAGCTCCCTTAGGAGACTAGGTCTTCATCTAATTCATGCCAAGTCTTCTTGTTAATTAATTGTCACTAGTTCAAGGTCCTTCCAGGCCTCTTTATCTGAGTCTCCAGTTCCCTGTCTCTATGTGTTTTGCTGTTGTTGTTGTTTTTTTTTTTTTTTTTTTTTTTTTTTGGGGGTGGGGGGGGGGGGAGGGGGGGGGGGGGGGGGGGGGGGGTGGGGGGGGGGGGAGGTTTGGTCTCACTCTGACTCTTTTGTTATAGGTATTCCAGAACAAGAACTGTGTCGTAATGGTATAGCCAGGTTTCTTCGGTGTGTGTCATATCCATTGCCAGGTCTTTTTCTCCTCTCTTGTTTCACCAGCACTTGTCTGGTTCTTGTCATCAGTTCCATATTAGTGATCTTGTCATCAGTTCATATGATAGGGATCTTGTCATCAGTTCCATATTAGCGATCTTGTCATCAGTTCCATATTAGTGATCGTGTTATCAGTTCACTATTTGTGATCTTGTCATCAGTTCCGTATTTGTGATCTTGTCATCAGTTCCATATCAGTGATCTTGTCATCAGTTCCATATTAGTGATCTTGTCATCAGTTCCATATTAGTGATCTTGTCATCAGTTCCATATTATTGATCTTGTCATCAGTTCCACATTAGCGTTCTTGTCATCAGTTCCATATTAGCGTTCTTGTCATCAGTTCCATATTAGCGATCTTGTCATCAGTTCCATATTAGCGTTCTTGTCATCAGTTTCATATTAGCGTTCTTGTCATCAGTTCAATATTAGCGATCTTGTCATCAGTTCCGTATTAGCGTTCGTGTCATCAATTTCATATTAGTGATCTTGTCATTAGTTCCATATTAGCGTTCTTGTCATCAGTTCCATATTAGCGTTCTTGTCATCAGTTCCATATTAGCGATCTTGTCATTAGTTCCATATTAGCGTTCTTGTCATCAGTTCCATATTAGCGATCTTGTCAAACTACATCAAACCTTCTATTCCTATTAAATTGCATTTATTTCAGAGCGGTATCATAAATGTAAAATGGCACTGATGTAACTCTGGAAAAAGTCAATCAAACATGTTACACAATCCGAAAACAATCATACAAGTTACACAACTCGAGAAACAGTCGAAAGAGTTATTCAACTCAAGAAACAATCAAACTAGTTATAGAACTCGAGAAATAGTCGAAAGAGTTATGCAACTCATGAAACAATCAAACAAGTTGTACAGCTCGATAAACAATCAAACACGTTACACAACTCGAAAAACTTTTACTCAAACAAGTCATACCTCCACAAACAATCGAGCAAGAAACACAACTCGATGAACTGTCAGTTAAACACGTTACAGAAATAAGAAACAGTCAATCAAATACGTTACACGAATCAAGAAACAGTCAATCAAACAAGTGAAATAATTCGAGAAACAGTCAATCAAACAAGTGAAAAATTCTAGAAATAGTCAATCAAACAAGTTATGTAACTCAAGAGACAGTCAAATAGGTTACACAACTCGAGAAACATTAATTTACACAAGTTACACAACTCGAGAAACATTACTTTAAACAAGTTACACAACTCAAGAAACAGTCAATTAAACAAGTTACACAACTCGGTTATTTTAGGGCGCGTGTCAAAAGTTTTAAAAAATGTATAAGAATATAAAAAGCAATGTGATTTACTGAGATATCCTATTACTATTAGAAATACTGTCATCAGTTGATACGAACATATTTCTGCGCCGCGTACAACAATATGTTGCGCCCTCTCCCTTTTGCAACACAAAAATATACATAGACGAGAGTGCATACTTTCATCGTGCCAGCAATAATTTCCTTTGCTACCTGGGGGCGGCTTCCGATGATACTCTCTTTTTGCTACGCCTCTGCAGTAAATAAGTTCTCATCTTCACACTGACAAAGATCAAAGGTATCTAAGATAAATAATTTCTGGAAATTGAGCAGAAGTGACACAACATCGAACATAAACAGGTTAGATGTTTTTAATCTAGTCCTGGAATTCTCAACCAGTTTACCTTTATACTTCCCTTGAGATTGAACATAATGTATAGGTCCCCAAATTAATCAATTGACTAATCAAGACATAATTAAGATGTTATTTCGGGTATTTTATTTGTAGCCCATTCGTCACATACACAAAGAAAAATTTAAACATAAATAAATTACCTTAATGAGACGGCTGTTGGTGCTTTCGGAATCTAAAGATTAGAATTGTATTGGGACCTCAAGACGCAGCAATAGAGACCGCAGTCAGCGACTCATAGCTTGACTGCCTGCGTCAGGACCAGCGAACCAGAGCTGATCAAGACCGCACTCCACCTCCACGTGGTGGTCCTGGAAACAGTCTGCCGCTGTGCAGTCTGGCTGAGCGAGTGTGGATCGAAATGGGAAGGCAAACCCGGTCCTAAAAAATGCCGTGCAGAAGTCGGATGTGTCGACCGAAAGGTGCAGATATCACAGCTTAGGCGTAAACAGACACAACGCAACCACCGTCCTTTTCAGGACGAACGAAGAAGAAGAAGAATTGTATTAACTGATATAGTAACTGCGATATAAACATTAGAATTGTATTAACTGGTATATTAATTGTATTAACTAATGAATACATTAGAATTGTGTTAACTGATATAGTAACTGCGATATAAACTATAAACATTAGAATTGTGTTAACTGATATAGTAACTGCGATTTAAACATTAGAATCTTATTAACTTATATATTAATTGTATTAACTAATGAATACATTAGAATTGTGTTAACTGATATAGTAACTGCGATATAAACATTAGAATTCTATTAACTGATATAGTAACTGCAATATAAACATTAGAATTGTGTTAACTGATATGGTTGTCGTAGATTTTTGATAGGGAAATTAAGATTTGGGTTGGTCCCTTCTGAATAGATTAGAATGAGCGATAGCCACAGTGAGAGATGATAGTAGAAATAGATTTCCACGAGTGAGATGGTAGAAATCAATAGAGGCTGTCTCTGAAATCGAGAATCTTTTCTCTCTTTTAGCCTATCTTCTACAACAGATCTAGAGGAGTCAGACAGTCTATTGACTACATATATTAATATATATATATTACCACTCACGTGCACACACACAATTGACGACATGTAGACGCACACACGTGGGAAAACTATAACAATGATTATATAGATATTTTGGAACGAGCTGACCCGACACACTGATTAAGTTCAAGGGAATTTTTAATTATCAGAAAATTCCATCACAACACATAAAATTACATCAAAGCATATACAGATAGTCATAAAGTCAATAAAAATGCTACAAGAATGATAGACCCACAGTATGATCCTTTCCCTCGATGTTTAGCCCACAGTCCTGTTAGAAGAAAAGCGATAGCCCCAAAGAGTCACGGATACATCTGATTTAGTCTAAGTCTTCCCTTTAAAGGTATGAACAGAATTGGATACTCTGCTCTATCCTAAGGAAAAATATTTGTTAGCAACAAAACTTGCATAAAGAAATTTAAGACAGCAAGAAAAAATAGGTGTCAAAATACCACAATAAAGGAATCGCTCAGTCCTGCATTCACTCGATTCAGTCATCAGGGATCCCTGTCATTCATTCTTACCTACAATCGTGCTGTTGTTCGCCGTCTGGCGCAAACTTTAGGACACTTCTCTACAGTGAATCTGTATTCTTTGGATAAAGAGAATCCCAGCTCTGCAGATACAGGTTTCTTCCACCGCTCCGGGGAGCATTCACTTCACCAGTTTATTTTAAGATTACTGTTAAGGTCACTTGAATCAGTTTGGGTAAGAAAGTATAAACGGGCTCACAGTGTCAGAATCACGAGGTTTCCACTACTCAGGGAAAATGGCAGGTTTGTAACTTCGATCAAAGGTAAAATTCTGGGTCACACCACAAGGTTTCAAAATCGTCGGAATGTTAATTACTTGTAATATTTTACTCACCCCAAGGGCTAACAAGTACTTGATGTTTTATCAGGAAGAATTTAATCTGGCTCGGTAGGCGCAGTTATTTCATTAAAATCTTAAAGTTCTTGTAAAGGTTAACACCAAGTCTTTAAGGAAAATGTTTTAGTTCTTCACAAATATTTCTCGTGTACTCAACGCTGGCAAAGTTGGGTCACCCCCAGTTTTCACTGTATAAAGAAAAACAACATATCAAATACTATACATACTATGTACTCCGGTTATAACTTACATTATAAACTGCAAGCAGAGAGCTTGACTTATCGTTTAAAACTTCCCGTGAAATAAGTTATATACATAAAATCAATCATCGTGAATTAGAAATACATACGTATTTTGTCAATACTCAGTGATGAATCTATGCAGTTATAAGTTAGTTTAAATATTCTCGACTGGTCAGTTAAATTGAATTATTTTATAGCTGCATGAGTTTTAAGCTAGAAGTTATAATTTATTCTGCTTTCCACTGAAACACGTCAGCTAGAGAATATAACAGACTTATAAATCACTCCTACTGCACAAAAGAAACTAATGAAATAAATCGGCGATTAATCCTTAATCACTCACAAATAATACTAGATATCTAATATTTACCTCCACACAGAGCTACAGATTAAATACCACGAAACTAGAATCCTTCAATATAATGGTAGTCTAGAACTCGGCAAAATGTTTCCAAGAAACTCAGAACTTTTTCAATATACAAGATATTTCCTAGCCCGAGTAATCTGTCTACTGCGAATCTTGAGTATGAATGACCATTCTAAAACTCTCTCGGGTAGATATATCTTAAACAGACTGTCGTGGTTGAGTTTGAGTGTAGAGTATTTGTCGAGTTGGACAACAGTAGTGAAATCGACAAGGGATAGTGGACTGACAGAGTTATAGATTACACTTTAGATAAGGTGTAAATAGAAGATTTATCAAAATGGTCTCTCTCTCCAAGCCTCAACTCACTTATGTCTGTCTAAGCACCTCCTGCTCTCACTCTTTTCTCTTATCATACATAGAGATTCTAGTAAAGAGCTAAAAAATACAAATATGGATGGAAAGGTCGTGAACTGCGTATTAATAAAGGTGTAAACTTTATTAAAGAAGAAAAAGCATGGAATTAATGCATATCATCACAACAACATAAAATTACATCAATAATCATCAATAACCAAAATATGCAAAATACACCAACAACCACACACACACCACCATTCATAAAACCTGTAGAACACAGAGCGATGAAATAACTGAGTGTCAGTCCGTCCGCTTTCGGGACCATATGAAATAGCTCCAGTAAGTGGTTTTTTCGTACATATCCTCCATGGGTGATGGAATTAACCTGAATAAAACCACTGTATAGGCGCTATCATTGGTGATTCCTCCCTAATTGCGCGAGGTGGTCTGGAAGACTCTATCCATAGATGGCTGCTCATACGTGCGAGGTTTTTAAGTAGGGTTTGATATTCTGGAAGCCGCAATGCTCTGGCTGGTAATCCAATAGGCGAGTAGAGAGCTACTACTGCATTTGGCGATTCCAGATTTTGCGTTGGCTCCGTTGCACTGCGTGAGCTTAACTTGGCGTTGACAAAAAGGGGTTTTGATTCAGGAACGGGGTTGACGATTCGTGACGCTAGCGGTATTCAGAGACCCTCTGGATCGAAGAGAATATTTCGTTCTTCGCCTGACTGGAATCTGCTCTAGCGATTCGGTCTCCCTGAAACTGAGACCCAAAAAGAGACACCCTTTTACTTCAAGCAAATAATAAATCACACTAACTTTATACAGAAAGTTTCGCTCCACTATGGGATTAAATTTATTGTAGTTATTGCTATGATAGTTTAGGGCTGTCTTTAACCATGTCTCCTGTTCCTTAAAAATATCAATTATCAACACGCGCCCGCATAGGCTTAATATCTTTTGTACACCCATGTAACTGTCATTAAATGTTCTGACAGCAAAATCTCCTCCTCTTCTCCCAATCTCAACATACAGGAAACCTAACCTGTAGTTACAGTTAAAAGAATATGCTTATTCATCTTACAACATTAAATGAATTTACATAAACAGATTACAGCATTTGACATTACACAAATAAATCGTATGTCCCCTTTGGAAAATATATTAGCATTCCACAAAATGAGTACAAAGAAAATGCAATGTTCTTGCTATAATAATACAGTTGTGGCTAGATCATACGATATAATTATATCTATGCCTGGTGACTGCTTTCAGTGAAAGTTATAGACTAGTGCCTAGCCACACAACAAGTAAGCATAAAATGATCCTCCCTTGCCACTAGAAATATCTATCAAAAAGGAATAAGTGACTATCTCCTATAATCCAGAGTTATTACCTGCATCTCACTATTCAGTTTTAAAGTGAACAATCCACACCTGACATTATCTTACAGAAATGACAGTTAATTTTGCTGACTCTTAACCCAATGGTAAGCATTCGTGGACTGATTCTACGCCTAATATCTGTTATTGTAAGTTTAACATTTAACCCATGATAAACCGTAACAGTTTAAGCACCACTTAATAGGCCGTAGACAGCGCTACCTTATCACTGAATAAATTACTAGGAGAAGTCCTCAGAAATAAATTCACTTTCCTAACAGATATATATAAAAGCTAACATGAATAAAATATATTATAATTATAAGATATGTCAACTCACCCCGAAAATGACTAGAACATAGGCAAACACATTCTAGTACTGTGTTAAAGTTTGCCTTATCTCATGATGGTCATCTACGGGCCAGGAAAATTTACGAATGTCTTTGTCTATTAAAACCAGTCTACTCTTATAGATCACAAGGGACGCTCCCCCCGGACACCTGGCCTGCATATTTCTACAGAAGTTCGGCGAAAGACGTAATCTAGAGTAAGACAAAAGAAATCGTGCGAAAGTTCCCCAGGTAGAGAAATGCATAACATTATGCTCTATCTTGTCTAAGGGCAAAAACCCAAAGACTGACCGCGGGTTTGTCTCCCCCTGTTTCCAGGATGCATAATATTATGATCCGAAGCAGCGTTCTGGAAGCCAAACACAGGGACCCTTTCGCTCGTGATCAAAGGCTTTAAACGTAAGAGATATTCCCCTGGTCAGACCAGGTGCGGCTTAGATAATATTATCGTTCGCTGACCGCTACAGGCCGGAACGTAACCAAACCTCGGGTGGGGTTTGAGAAGGTGAAAAAGTTTGGCCACGAAGGTAGAAAATGAAAGAAAAAGAAAATACAAAATGACGAGGAAAACCAGGACATTTAAAAAGTAATCAAATTATGGACAAGATGGTAAAATAGATTATCGGTCACGTGACAAGTGCCCCCCCCCCCCCCCCCCCCTCCCTTTAAAGTTCGAGGAATACGGACAAAAATGACAGTAATTTATCTTTTCCATCGATGTCCGTTACATGTCGTAAGAACCTTCTATAATCATAACCAAAATCGTATCCAATTTCTGTCAGTACTGTATGACTAGCTCCGAGTTCATTTCTTTTCTTCCCTCTGTCTAATAGACGTTCAGCGAATGGGATTTTGCGAGGCCAGTCGGCGCTGACGCCCTTCGTTTCCGTGTGAACCTGATCTTGGTTCCCATTCGCTGTGCCTGTTTATGGTCCGGAAAATTATCCGCACCTGTTGTGGTTTTCGGCCCTGCCTGAACTCACTGGCCACTGCGTAGATAATCCGCCTGTTATGTGCAGTGTAATCATTGATGGGCTCAGGCTGCTTATGTATATATTTACCTGTCACGGGCGTGGCCTTGAATAACCCTCTATAGCTGCAGTCTATAGGGATTTTTCGCGCGCGTGTAACCCTAGTTGGTAAATAAAGCCGTTCGTTGGCCGAAGAAATGCTAGCATTTTTCTTCTGCCTCTCCACACCTACTCCCCTGTTTCGGTGGGAGCATTGATCAATCTTCAGACCTGTGCCGTCTAAAGGTGGATCTGGAGCTTTCCTTGCCTTGCCAGTCACAACTCTGGCTTGGTCAACGGAAATGATCAAGTTGCTCTGTAATGGCCTGGCGGAGGCGACTACTTTGCTGTCCATCAGTGGGGTTGCGACCACTGGAATAATGCGATTTGAATGAGAGAACTCAGCTGCCTGAAGCAGAGAGTAATCGATCGCATTCTGGGGTTCTACTAAATCATAACAGATCTCCGTAGCTTCTATCCGTGAAGCCCGATAGGTATTGTCTGCGAGTTGCACCGTTTGTTGCTTCGCTTCACCATTACTAGCATGACGTGAGCCCAGGCTCTCAACAATGGCTCCTTGTACAGTAGTAAGGCAGCTTTTCTCACTGTCTTCTGCCCTGAGAAGTGTGAGAGACTCAAATGGAATACCAGGGATCCCTTCGCCTGGAACCCTGTGTCCACCATAAACGTCAACTTTGCCCTCCCCTGAGGAAGTTACTGGCGTCAGTTGAACTTTGTCCTGCAATGCGAGATCCACTTCCTGGTTGACAGGCCCCGCAGACTGCATGCAAAAGACTGGACGGTTTGAGATCCCGTTAGATCGCGAAGTGCCCGAGAAAAAACTCTCGGTGTGTTTTTCCAAAGTTCCTTGGAACGGTTTGGAAAGTTTAACCCTTTTAGCAGGCGACTTATTCTTGCACCTTTTAAGCTCAGGGTGATAAGAGGAGCGGCGCCTCCTTTCTACGATCGTTGAGTTGGAGGGATACGCCTCTGCATATGGTTTTTCGCTGTCCGGCCGGGAATCTTGCGAAATATAACGTGATAGGGTGTGGCTCCCTTTTCTCGACGTCACGTGTCGGTTAGGTGCTGCTCGGTCTGGAGCGTGAGAGGCTCGGGGTTCGCCGCTTGCCAGACGGGAACAATCCGTATTACAATGCTTGTTAGCACCTCTCTCACCTTTGTGCAGTTTCCATGCCTGGGAACGTTGCGTAATTTTCCCCGTGGCCTTAGGTCTGCTATCCCGACGTAAATTCTTTCCTTGTTTGGGCTTCGGATCCAAGTCCAAAGGAAAGTCAATTTTCTGGAGTTGGGGTTCGGTTTTAGCAGGCAAGTTTTCTTTCATGGGCGCAAGGTTTGCAGGGGCGTTGACCGTTAAGGGCACAGTAGAAGGGGAAGTAGAGTGACTACATTTAGTATCTGTTTCCATCCTCCGAATTTGGCTATCCAGTTCATTCATTCTGATTTGGTGTAGCCTGTCCCTTTCTTGTCGCTCTATTTCCAATTGCTTGTCCCGTTCTTGTTGCTCCATTTCCAATTGCTTGTCCCGTTCTTCTTCTCATCTTCTATCACTTCTTCTACATACTGTCGGGTGAATGCTTCACTCTCCCCAGTTTGTTTACAGGACCATGCCAAGATTAAACGGCTGTCAAACCAATTGTCTACCTCGTATTGATCCTGCAGGCTTACTGCAAATTCTAGAAAGGGCTGGATTTCGCTATCCTTGTACTCCATGTACTTAGCTACCTCGAGGGCAATCCTATGCACTTTATCTAGATCGGCCATTATATCAGGGTGAGCAAACACTATAGAAGAATAGAACCTAGAGATCTTAGTTACCTAGTCCACTAGGTGCTGATTAACTTAATAATCAATAAAATCTAGGCTAGCCTGGGAACTTTAAAAAAACAAGAAAGTTTGTAGCTACTCTGATCGACAAGCACAAACCCCAAAAAAAACTCCAAAAAATGTAAGTGATGTAAAACTTATTACTATCACTTCACCCCAGTTCTGTCAGTACTAAGCTATTGAGAGGATTGGTTACTATCATCCGAATGAACACCCTCCCTTGGTACAGATGCAAGCTAGTAACTGACTATCTGTAGCTTCTTATCTCAGATTAAAGAGCTACTCCTGAAAAAATATTAACCCTTAAAAAAAATTTTTTTCTGACTTTTACAACAATAGTCGTCAGATTTGTCAACCAAAAACTCAGCAGTGATACCATCAACCTTTACCAGCTGTCTCATGTGTAGCATGAACAATAAATGTAACTTAATATTTATGATTGCTGTGGAGAAAAACGCTGTTCCGACTTCCTCCAAAAGAAATAGTTCGATATGTCTAGGGGAAAGAAATTCCTATAATCTGCCGAACACTAAACTCTAAGAATCAAGATAGAATCTTGTGAGAGATTCCTACCAGACTGCAACCTCATCTGTTGCGATTGCTGCAGATGTAGTTCAAATTCCGCGGCGAGACCCCATTTGTCGTGGTTGAGTTTGAGTGTAGAGTATTTGTCGAGTTGGACAACAGTAGTGAAATCGACAAGGGATAGTGGACTGACAGAGTTATAGATTACACTTTAGATAAGGTGTAAATAGGAGATGGACTTGAGACAACCTGGAAGAAGATTTATTCAAATGATCTCTCTCTCCAAGCCTCAACTCACTTATGTCTGTCTAAGCACCTCCTGCTCTCACTCTTTTCTCTTATCATACATAGAGATTCTAGTAAAGAGCTAAAAAATACAAATATGGATGGAAAGGTCGTGAACAGCGTATTAATAAAGGTGTAAACTTTATTAAAGAAGAAAAAGCATGGAATTAATGCATATCATCACAACAACATAAAATTACATCAATAATCATCAATAACCAAAATATGCAAAATACACCAACAACCACACACACACCACCATTCATAAAACCTGTAGAACACAGAGCGATGAAATAACTGAGTGTCAGTCCGTCCGCTTTCGGGACCATATGAAATAGCTCCAGTAAGTGGTTTTTTCGTACATATCCTCCATGGGTGATGGAATTAACCTGAATAAAATCACTGTATAGGCGCTATCATTGGTGATTCCTCCCTAATTGCGCGAGGTGGTCTGGAAGACTCTATCCATAGATGGCTGCTCATACGTGCGAGGTTTTAAGTATCCAGAAAATACACCAGAAGAAGTCACTTGAGGACAAAAAAAGTCCCAGGCGCGCTTATCCGGCGCAAGGCTCCGCTTGGCTGTAAATCCTGTTTAAACTGGTTTGGCTGTGGTTTGCTGAGTGCCCCGTTTAGGCACAAAAAAGGCGGGTGATGTGGAATTCTGCTATAGGCATGCTGGGCGGGTTTGATATTCTGGAAGCCGCGATGCTCTGGCTGGTAATCCAATAGGCGAGTAGAGAGCTACTACTGCATTTGGCGATTCCAGATTTTGCGTTGGCTCCGTTGCACTGCGTGAGCTTAACTTGGCGTTGACAAAAAGGGGTTTTGATTCAGGAACGGGGTTGACGATTCGTGACGCTAGCGGTATTCAGAGACCCTCTGGATCGAAGAGAATATTTCGTTCTTCGCCTGACTGGAATCTGCTCTAGCGATTCGGTCTCCCTGAAACTGAGACCCAAAAAGAGACACCCTTTTACTTCAAGCAAATAATAAATCACTCTAACTTTATACAGAAAGTTTCGCTCCGCTATGGGATTAAATTTATTGTAGTTATTGCTATGATAGTTTAGGGCTGTCTTTAACCATGTCTCCTGTTCCTTAAAAATATCAATTATCAACACGCGCCCGCATAGTCTTAATATCTTGTGTACACCCATGTAACTGTCATTAAATGTTCTGACAGCAAAATCTCCTCCTCTTCTCCCAATCTCAACATACAGGAAATCTAACCTGTAGTTACAGTTAAAAGAATATGCTTATTCATCTTACAACATTAAATGAATTTACATAAACAGATTACAGCATTTGACATTACAAAAATAAATCGTATGTCCCCTTTGGAAAATATATTAGCATTCCCCAAAATGAGTACAAAGAAAATGCAATGTTCTTGCTATAATAATACAGTTGTGGCTAGATCATACGATATAATTATATCTATGCCTGGTGACTGCTTTCAGTGAAAGTTATAGACTAGTGCCTAGCCACACAAGTAAGCATAAAATGATCCTCCCTTGCCACTAGAAATATCTATCAAAAGGAATAAGTGACTATCTCCTATAATCCAGAGTTATTACCTGCATCTCACTATTCAGTTTTAAAGTGAACAATCCACACCTGACATTATCTTACAGAAATGACAGTTAATTTTTGCTGACTCTTAACCCAATGGTAAGCATTCGTGGACTGATTCTACGCCTAATATCTGTTATTGTAAGTTTAACATTTAACCCATGATAAACCGTAACAGTTTTAGCACCACTTAATAGGCCGTAGACAGCGCTACCTTATCACTGAATAAATTACTAGGAGAAGTCCTCAGAAATAAATTCCCTTTCCTAACAGATATATAAAAGCTAACATGAATCTAATATATTATAATTATAAGATATGTCAACTCACCCCGAAAATGACTAGAACATAGGCAAACACATTCTAGTACTGTGTTAAAGTTTGCCTTATCTCATGATGGTCATCTATGGGCCAGGAAAATTTACGAATGTCTTTGTCTATTAAAACCAGTCTACTCTTATAGATCACAAGGGACGCTCCCCCCGGACACCTGGCCTGCATATTTCTACAGAAGTTCGGCGAAAGACGTAATCTAGAGTAAGACAACAGAAATCGTGCGAAAGTTCCCCAGGTAGAGAAATGCATAACATTATGCTCTATCTTGTCTAAGGGCAAAAACCCAAAGACTGACCGCGGGTTTGTCTCCCCCTGTTTCCAGGATGCATAATATTATGATCCGAAGCAGCGTTCTGGAAGCCAAACACAGGGACCCTTTCGCTCGTGATCAAAGGCTATAAACGTAAGAGATATTCCCCTGGTCAGACCAGGTGCGGCTTAGATAATATTATCGTTCGCTGACCGCTACAGGCCGGAACGTAACCAAACCTCGGGTGGGGTTTGAGAAGGTGAAAAAGTTTGGCCACGAAGGTAGAAAATGAAAGAAAAAGAAAATACAAAATGACGAGGAAAACCAGGACATTTAAAAAGTAATAAAATTATGGACAAGATGGTAAAATAGATTATCGGTCACGTGACACAGACAAAGGATGCACGCTATTTCGCAAACCCGAAATAGCACCGGTGTCTTCCCTTCTCCTAACACTTCACATTAGCTCAGACCCTGCCATAACCTGCCAAAACGCGTCTTAACGCCTCACACAACATGTGGCCGTTCTGAGCGATGCATGAGTGTCATATCACACTTCAAGAACTCAGCCCAAGAAACGCTGTGTCAGGTGAAAACGTAGACGGTATGTCTCATTAGATGGCAGTTTCCACACCTCACCGACAACTTTAGCCGAGGAAACTCGCGTGACAGATGAAAATGTAGACAATTGTCTGTTCCTATGTCTGACCAGAGCGTCTATTCACAGTTATTCGTCTAGTGCAGTGTCTGGCACATTATGTCATAAAATGCATTCTCAGTATGAGAAACGAAACAGGTAAACGTTAGAATGGGAAAATGTATTTAGTCGCAAACGAACGAATGCGAAAAACAGGAAAAGGATAAAGAGCGATAATAAAGTAGAGGACACGGGTAGAAAAGAAAGAATATAGAAAATTTATTGATCATAATCTCTATGCGACAATAGTAACTGCGATAAATTTTCTGGGTGGTACCTCTTCTTCTTCTTCTTCTTCTTCTTCGATCCTGAGACCCTGACTGACAAAGCAATCAGTGATTCTCACGTTTAGTGACTAAGGTAGCAACAAACTGTCTCCAATTTGTTAGATCGGTGACCATTCTTTGTGCAGTGCCACGACTCTAGTTCATGCTTTGCATCTCGGCCTCCACAGCTCTCCGCCCAGTTGCTATTGGTCGGCCTCCCTTTCACCTTCCTTATGAGACTTATAGCATAGCTGTTCTAGTGATGGTGTCGGAGTCTCTTCTGATTATATGGCCAACCCAGTTCCAGCATCTGCCCACTGTGATGATGTGCGTATCTTCTTGATTGTTTTCGAGTAGGCTGTTCTTGGCTGGGAGGCACCTCCCTTGTTTCTGCTCTGCACTTCCCCTGGGGCGATGCACCCCAGTGGTTAAGAACCGCTGGCCTAGTCAGACTTTCCTGTTAATTTTGCTTGTTTCGCAAATATCTTAAGTACCGTAACAGTTTATAATGGTTCTTGAGTACGTCCATCCACTTGGGATCCGGTCACACAATTATAAATGAAACAATATATGCAAGAGTACATTAATAGTCGCTTAAAATAAGATTTGTGGTGGTGGGGGGTATATGCAAGGGTAACTATTGTGAGTTTAAAAACCTACAAATAAGATGTTGAATTAATAAATAAAATCTTTCTTTCTGCCGTCGTCTATAGACATCATCAATCGAATCCAAATTCTAGACTTGAATGAAATAATCGGCCAAAATAGCACAAATAGTTATAATAGCCTCTTCCAGTTATACCTGACTATGGGGGGGAATGATGCGCCCTTGAGGTGATAGCCTTCACTGGTTTATTTGCCTGGCGTTACTTTCGGCGTCTCTGTTCTCTTATGCTTTTTGCAAGAGCTTCTTCTCGCCCAATATGAGGTGGCGCCGAAGGGCCGTCTCCACTTGGTACGATCGGCAGCTTCATCTTCCACAGGCTTTCGGATTATTGTCCAATGCCTTCCTGTCTCTCTCGCACACATTTCTCAACCTCAGCTGCGGTCGCATGGCTGTTCTTTTGCCTCCTGGCAGCTGTCCCGTGGAAAACATCTAGCGCAAATAAGCGAGTCGTAAATTAAGAGCGCCTATATAGTTCTCAGGGGTGCCTCTGTGGAGACATAGAAATAATAGGACTTGTTCGTGCGTAGTGCACTGGCAACCTCGTCAAGTAAAGCAAATTGCTACAACATGCACCGCTGCAACAGTACATGAATGTTATCTAAGAAGAGCACCGGCTCAGTGCTGGCTCCTTGTTCCATAAGGAGCGAAAAAGGACTGATAGTAAAGATGAAAATGTTGAAGACTTGAAAATAAAAAACTTGAAATTATATTGGTACTGCAAAAAAAAAAAAAAAAAATGAACTGATCAACACAAATTTATGTTTGCCCTTCAAAACTGTGGTGTTGGAATTGATTTACGTCTCGGCGGATTGCTCAAGTTTAGACAAGACATATTTTGAAGTGTTTTCCCAAAACATCGATGATCAGTTTAACTACAATTTATGGTGCAAAGATCGTGTGTTTCTATAATTTGTTTTTTCAATATTCGTGTCTTGGAGTAATTTTATTGTTTCGTTATTAGCCGTTCTGCTAAATCATCGATTAGATAATACCTTCCCACTTTTTGTACATCCAATAAATGTCACTTGAGAGCTGATTGGATGACTCACTTATGACGAACATAGAACAGAAATAGATTAGATCGAATAGTCGACAGGTTGTTGTAGATAAATCATCCTTAAATAGGTTATGGATGGTTGAACAGGTATATTTCTTTTGGAATCTGTTAATATTGTTGATAACCGCACAGCAACACTTGCGACGTTACGGTAAAAGTGTGATTCATCAGCTTCTAGAGCTTTTAAACGAGAACATTTGTATAGTGTTCCTAAGATTGTATTTTTATTTATATATTAAATCCTTCTAATTTCATTTACCGTTTTTATTTAATTGTGTTTGTTTTAAAGCAAAGTGCAGGGTATATCCTTCTCTAGGCCACAGCTTTGTGAGACGGGATAATCAGTGCCCTTCCTCGATGCCTTTTCTTCCCTAACTCGTCAGGTACATAATTTTACAGCTGAGTAGACTGAAACGGGACGAGACTTGAGATTGAACCCAGTCCTTTAGCCCCGAGAAGAACGTGGCTTAACCACTCTGTCAATCTGACACTCAGATTGTGTTTAAGCTAATGAAATCAATGCACTTAATCAGATATATGATTATCATCCTTTTCGCTGCCTCTGGAGCATGGAGCTACCATTGCAGCTGGCTCCCCTTGCAAGGGGCCTGCACAAAGCATTAATATGCTCTTGTAGCCATGGCATCTGTAGCAATTTGTTTTACATGATAAAATTACCGGCCCCTGCACAACTTCATATTAGCCGCCTTGTGCTACATGCCTAAGGGAACAGTAAGAAGATTATTTCTTTGTATCATAAGAGACTTCCCCTACGTCATACTAGATTTATCAATCAAACCTGCTGAGGTAGAGAAGAAATAGGAGGAGAAGTGGTAAAGAAGAAAATAACAGTAGAAATAGCAGTGGTAGATATACTAATATAAGAAGTAGTGAAAGTAGTTGTTGTTGTTGTTGTAGATGTGTTGGCGGTTGTTGTTGTTGTTATTATTATTTAACAAGGGCTGCTGAGCTCTTCCCTCTTTCGCAGCCAATACCAAGTTTAAGATTCCTTGGTATTATCTACATTGTGGATCTAGGCTTTTCCTGTGGCTTTTCTGTCATTCCGAAACGTGTTGAGTTGAAATCATGAGCTCCAGTGTCTCCAGCTTGACTGGCATTTAAAGCATCATTACATCTGCTAGGAGGAAGAAGCGCGTGACATACTGTGAATTCCCCGCCATCCAAAGGGGGTTTTCCTATTAGACACAGCAAAAATACTGTGCTCTGGTTCTGGGCTTTCCCAAGGAACTGTCACGTCCTACACATAGCCACTTCTCAGCTCCCCCCACCTACCATGGGCCCATGCAGCCAACCAGGTAAAAGTCAGAGTGACTCCTCCAAGCTTAGTACGCAATGCTGGGTTCTCAAAATGTTTCATCACAGGAGGAATCACTGGAAGTATGTGGATGATTTCAAGAGTCAGTGAAGGTTTAATTAACCTCACTTCCACATCTGTATATTATAGCATTGTGCTTATCTGGTGGTCATATGATGATGACTCAAGATGTGACTCCAGATATGACTCAAGATATGACTCAAGATATGACTCCAGATATGACTGACTCCAGATATGACTCCATGCATGTGTGATGGCAGTAAGAAGTAGTACTCTTTGTGATTTTTGAAAGAGGTAATAGGAGTTGTTGTAGTTGTCTTCTCCTTCTTCTTCCTCGTCGCCTTCAGACTTCCTCACTAATGACTCTAATAAATGCAGTGGTCAGCCTAAGGTTTCTGACATCTCCAAACAGTTTGGTCGCGCACCACCTCGTTGAGCTATATTTGTATCTGTCATCTTAAGGTTGTTTGCGTTGCACAATGTTGTGCGCCTTGCGGCCCAGTGTATCCACCTTCAGCATACATTTTATTTGGGATTGCCTCCCTAGCCTTTGGTTTTCCGCGATCTCCCTGCAAGGCATCAGTTGTTTGTCATCAAAGTTGTCTCTTTTAGGAAAGCTGTCTTTCCGGACTAACAAGTCTTTCCTATCCGGGTTTGTGTGAAGTTTTCCTTCTCTTAGGTGGATTGTCAACCAAGACTGTCATGCTCCTCCTGTACCGATTATTTACAGGGTTACTTTCCCTGAGAGGTTTTCCCAAGGTTAGTACCCTGGGCATGCCCTTTGTGAAAATTGAGGAAATGTCCACACGCCGGGGTGCCCAATGTTTACACACCTAACATATGGTATGCTCTTCTGACGGGTTTCTGTAGGGCAACCACCCATAAGTCAATTGTTTTACACGTAGACTCGGGGGACTGGTAATTTAGCGCTAGTTATTCGCCATTCGTCAGAGTCGTGTTTGCAAAAGCAGGAGGCACCACGAGCGGGTACGGTTGGCTTGGTTGACAGATTATGTGTATCTTTTTATTTGTTTTTATTTAAGATGTTTGCTACTTGTCTTTGTGTAGCATGCCCCTTTCAACCATTTACCATATACATGGAACTGTTGGCTATATCAGGAGAGGATGTATTAGCGCAGGCGTTACCTTTTATTTAAGAAGAACCTGTTTTGTCAACCCTTGCTCCCCAGCAAGTTGAAATGGTTATTTTGGTTGTACTAATTGTGTCCCTGAAACAAGAAGGTTGTACCTCCTATTTCAGAACTAATTTATAATAAATTTCCAGACTGAACACAATACATAACAAACACTGAGTTCAGAGCGGTAGGCCAACTGCTATCTTCATCTGAAACAATTTTCACCAGTATACTCCTCCCTAATGGTTACTACGCCTCTGCAATTCCAGCATTATTTCTTTCTTGTCAATAAGATAGGTGTCAGTGTACTGTTTGGCAATTCCATGTAGTTTTACTTTCCTCCGACACCTTCTGTTCAGGTTGGAGCACTATATAGGCTTTACCTCATGTTCGCTACTGAACCACACATATATACAGACATAAATTATCAATTTACATTCAATTTTCATTAAAAAGATATCAAATATTTCAAGCTTACCACAATTCATGGAATAATACACAGTTACGTTGACTGGCAATGAATATAGCACAATTTCGATCTGCCGATGTCCCAGGCTTTTATTTAGAAAAATATGCACTGGCGCTCAACGCACTGGTTCTTTAGTAAGTTTATTTGAAAATGTGGTCCTGACCTGACGCTCCTAATTGCCTATATTGGCGGGTCTAACCAATCGAGCCATGTTTACACAAGCGTTTGAAAAAAAGTACCCTACTACTGTTTCCCCTAGCAACAAAGAAGTAGTATTTATAGTCCGACTAATCGTGTTTAGCCTTACATTTACTTCTATCCAATCAAATAGGTTTTAACATGGGGACCTATTTCCCGTACAATGGTGGTTTTAAAATCTGCCACTGAGCGATTCTGATTTTGGGGTTGTCTGACACCCTCACTATTTCTTTTGGCTATAATTTGTTAATTCCTAGACTATTTGCGTAACGTTTAACATATTCTTTGTCAGCAAGTCCTAAGGAACCCAAATATATAAATTTAATGGGGCTAAGGGGCTGCGTTCAAAATATGTATTTTCCAGGATAGTCGTGTAGTTTTTTTTTTATTTTTTATGTTTAGAACCGCCACCTGTCCTGCTGTACCGTCAGACTAATGTCAGGATTTTAGACATAAAACAGTAGAATGTCATGTTTCCTAATAAGGGTTTTGTAAGTTTTTTAAACCTAACTCTCGTATGGGTAGTGTTTTTTATCACTGTCGATTTGAAAAAAAGTTAGTGCTTGTGGCCTTACACGCGTGTTAGGGGTGGCATTAATGGTGTATCGCGAGACTGTGGTAGTATTGCCTGCGTTCCGGCTTTCAGCCCCTCCCTTTCTTTCTATCCTTAGTCCATCTGTCTTTCGTTTATGGTAAGTTAGTGTATAAAATGACATGAATGGAATATTAAATATAGGTCAGCTTGCGTATCTCAAGGTTTTTCTTAGAAAGGCATTACACGTTTTATCGTAGAAAGCGGGTATTGAAGCAGTAGGCTTTTACTATCAACGTGAAACGTTACAATTTGCAGACGAAGGAGAAAACAAGGGGGATTTCGAGTACAGTCATGGTGACAGCACTGTTCTTTACCATTCTTCTTTCCTTTTATTAAATTTATTTGTTAGGCTTTACATTTACGTTTTAATTTATATATGTGGATTAGAATTTCACACGACACTAATAGGGGTTGTAGCTGTGATAGCAGTAAGTAGAAGTATTCTTTGTGATGCTGATAGTAGTAAAAGGAGTTGTTGTAGTTGTGATGACTGTACTCATAGTGATTCTGGCAGTGGTAATGGTAGTTGTGGAACTGGTAGTGGCAGTAGTAGTTTTTGTTTTATTGTGGTACAGGTAATGGTAGTAAGTGTTGTAATTGTAGTGACATTAAGAAAAGTAATTAGGAGTACTCATAGTGATGTTAGTATTCGCGATAGATGTTGTTGTGATACTGCTAGTTGTAGTAGTTGTTGTAATCGTGGTGGCAGTAGTTAGTAGTACTCGTGGTGAAGTTGGTAGTAGTATTTGTTTTGGTACTGGTAGTAGTGGTAGCAATTATTGTAGATTGTGGTAACAGTACTTAGTAGTATTGGTAATGATGTTATGGGAGTGTTAGTGAGCACACTAGCAGCAGTAGTAGCAGAAATAACAGATAAAGCTAAACAGGAATATCAATCAATCAATACCCTTTAGCTCCCCAGTGATATAGGCCTTTAAGAACACATGACAAGTCCTCCTGTCACGTGCCATCAGGTCACATTTTTCCCAGTTTTCCTCGTTATTTTCATTTCTGTCTCCAATTTTCTTCTCCGTGTGTTTTTTGGGTCTACCCCCACCTCTCTTACCCTGGGGGTTCCAAAACCGGCACTGCCTTAGAACGGGAGAGATAATAAGAAGAAAATGATGATCAGTAATGTGGGACATCTTTCAATCGTCTGTCAGTCATGTTATGTCGACTCAAATCTGAGTGTCTTTGGCATTTATTTTTGAGTTAACGATTGGTTTAAATCGCGCATTCCCAGACCAATGACAAGGCTGGAAGCGATGCTACGAGGATGCGACAAATCCGGTTATTGGCTGTGATAAGGTTGATAAAGTTGGTTTTTTTTTTTTTATTCCCGTAAATGATATCCACCAAAAGATGGATATAAGTGGATGGAAGCAGACATCATCATCATCATCAGTTGATAAGATCTCTATGGTGTTGTTTGCTCCACTGTAGTGTATGGAATGTCAACTTGACCTACGCAGTGGTGTGTAGACATGGATTGAGTGTATAATGTGCGAATGTTAATAAGGGTTCGTGGTGTTGACATGTTCTTTTCTCACACTCATGTATGGCTGGAAGTCATCGACACCAACGACTGTGTACCTTTTCTAAAGTTTAATTGGACGTACACACTCGACAGCACAGATAGTGACAAATCACAGGTTGGCATAATACATCATGGTACAGTGGATAAATGGTCTTGCAATGTTACATGGGCACTCATGTAGAATAATAGTATAAAGGACTGTCAGTAGCCAAGCCCTCAGTATCGCCCATACATATATATCATCTGACTTCACTGACTGAGCACGTCAGATTATAAACAATATCCAAGATGGCTTCTACCTCATCTCGTCTAGCGAAGATTCTTTGACATAAGGTTCAGCACAGTTTTTTCATATAATAATATTGAACCGCTAATAACGGGTTCTCATGTGTAGCAGTGATCTCTGGACTAAACAAGCGATAATACGGGCATCCCTTTTCTCTTCTTGAAAGTCACTACATGTTTTGGTTCCAAGATGGCTTCACTCGTGAGCTGTCACTCACGTTTGGATACAGATAATGAATCTGTCCTAAAGTTAGTCATTCATAAAACATTTCATTGCTCTGTAGATTTGATCATGAACAATTGACTGCATTCTACAGGATATAGTGCTGCTAGGAATCGAAGTCGTTTTCATCGAGTCAAATATATTCTCTTAGACATTCAAATCGTACCTATCGAAAATGGTGGCTTCGTACGAGAGTTCATAAGAGTGTCTATTATTACCTTGGTATCAGAAATATGAAAATGCCATTCCTTGGCAATACGAATAAACACTGGGGCAAAGCATACACGATAGGTCTAGACGACTATCACTTTCCCCACCAATACTGAGATCACTTTTTCCCGGCGACAAGCCGACATAGAAAACACAGTCCCTATCGGGACGAAGCCAAATCACACCACGCTCTAGCGACACATCCGCCGAATAGCCTTTGACCTCTCTAGAGACAACAGAACATATAGTTCGACTTAGATATGTAAAGATATACAGATATAAGACAGACTCGTCCTACTCAGACAAACAATACACATAAATTCAGGCCATAGATATTCTGAAGCAAGAACAATCTATTATTACCCAAACAACGAATAAATCGCAGAAAACTGGACTCATCCGCGGAGTTCGATCGAAAGAGCCGACACAACTTTCAAGGGAAGTAACTCAATAATGACTTTCCCTTAAGCACTATTTTGTTTACAAAATATTTGCGAACATAACAAGTATACCAATGATAATATTGTAAGATATCAAAGACTGCACGTAACAGTCTTACCACACCTCCCGGGGAAAAAAAATGGAACATTTTTTTTTTTTTTGAAATACATCTAGGAGCAACGTACAATAGGCTCACAACGCATGAATAATGCGCAGATGAAAATATCAGGAATACCTATAACGCCTAATATGAGGCTAAGTCGACTTATGGAGCGACTGGTGAGAATGTGTCTCATAAACTGAGAGAAATTATTTCTCTACAAGTATATTTTTCCAGGAAGGTGTCATCAAAGTATAATACAATTCTGGCAATTACACAATGCCTAAAAAATTCATATCATCATTTCGTATTAGATATCTTAAATTTATGATTTATGAAGAAAAAATCATCAAAGCACAGCGGTGAATAAACATCAATGAACCGCTATGTAGTGATACAATCATTATATTATTAAATTACAAATGTGTATCTATCATGATATAGAAAAGGAACCACTATAGAACTAGACATATCAAGAAGTCTAAGCCCTAATAGTTATGTGGAATCATGTGGGCATCTTGACAGAATGTCTGCCATCACATTATCTGATCCACGAATAGCTCGCACAGAGAAATGAAAAGGTTGAAGAGCAATTGCATATCGAGTAGACCTCGAGCTCTTCAAATTCTTACTCTGTATAGCAGTAAGAGCTTTTTGGTCGGTTTCTACTATGAAATGTGCGCCTAGAAGGAATCTCTGTAGTTTGAGGATCGACCAAACCATAGCTAATAGCTCACGGTCTAAAACCGAATAATTCCTTTCTGCCGCATTAAGTTTTCTGGAAATATACATTACAGGATGCAGAGTTCCAGAGTACTCTTGCATTAGTGCCGCTCCAATCCCAGTGGATGAAGCGTCACTACGAAGAACGAATGTCTTATCTTTAGTGGGTAGCACTAAAATAGGTGGTGTTGAAAACAGTGTTTTAATCTTATCCAGAGAGCATTGGCATTCCTGAGACCAGTGGACCACATTAGGCGAACCTTTCTTTAGAAGTGTTGAGAGAGGTGCCATGATAGAGGATAGATTCTGAATGAATCTGCCATAAAATTGAATAAGACCTAACAGACTTCTCACCTGTTTTTTAGTCTTAGGGATTGAGATGTTAAGTATCTTACTAGTATTATGGTCCTCTGTCTTTAGGAAACCATGACCAACTCGGTGGCCATAGGAAAGAAATTTCGCTAAAACCAATATAGGCTTTAGAGGGTTTCGCTGTCAGGTTGTGCTCACGCAACGTAGACAGCAATTCATCTAACCCTGAATAGTGATCTTCCCAAGTATCGCTGAAAAGACAGATGTCGTCTAGATATGCAATGACATCTGACCGATAAGATAGGATTCGGCGCATCATGCGTACGAATGTAGCTGGTGCGTTCATAAGACCGAAAGGCATAAAATTCCATTGGAACAAACCTCTAGGTGTTGAAAAAGCCGTGAGAGGTTTGGCGCGTTCAGATAAAGGAACTTGCCAATATCCTTTAGACAAATCAAGTTTAGTGAAAAAATGAGATTTGGAGAGTCGAGTAAGTAGCTCTTCCAGTAAAGGCATAGGTTCGGCATCGAACTTCGTTACTTGATTCAATTTTCGATAGTCAACGCAAAGACGTATGTTATTGTCTTTTTTACGAACAATAACCATCGGCGAAGAATATGCAGAGGTGGATGGTTCGATTATTTTCAAATCTATCATCTCATCCAACTCTTTCTCGACCTGTGCTTGAAAATGTATAGGTATAGGATAAGGTCTAATCCTAATAGGAGTATGGTCAGTTAGAACAATGTCATGTTCAATGACATGCGTTTGTCCAGGGATGTCAGTGAGTACATCCTGAAATGTTTGCAACATAGTTGAAACTTGTCGCTGTTCTCCTAGAGACAAATCAGGAGAGACAGTAACGTTCTTCCATGATTCACTAGAATGAAGTGGGATCATTGGAAGAGGAAGATTTACATCTGAAAAACTTGTTTCCTCATCCTGTATCACGGACAGTGATGAGTAATGACCATGTGGTACTGGAGAATTGTCCGTTGCTTGGAAAATGGGTTGCAAATAATCCGGACGTTCATGGAATTCAGTAAGCATATTGATGTGGAAGGTTTTATGCTTCCCATCAATATCGACAATATAGTCGACATCGGAAATTTTCGATATTATATCGTACGGACCTTTCCAAGAAATAAGTAATCTGTTTTCCCTACAAGGTAGTAATACAAATGCTTTGTCACCAGGACAAAGTTGTCGTAAGCATCTCTTCTTATTGGCAAATTGCCTTGCCTTCTGTTTCGCAAATTCAGAAGAAGAAGTTGCTAATTTGCATGCTTCGATAATCTTTTGTCTCAACGCGATGACATATTCGTAGGATGACTTTGTGTCATCGTCAATATTGTCAGATGTAATGAGATCGTGAAGCAACGACATAGGGCCTCGCGGACGCGCGCCAAAGACGAGTTCAAAGGGAGAAAATCCTGTATGTTCATTGGGTACCTCTCTGTAAGCGAAGAGGGCCGCAGGTAAAACTCTGTCCCAGTCTTGAGGATGATCCTCAGTTATCTTCCCCAGTAAGTTTTTAAGTGTTCTATTAAGGCGTTCGACCATACCATTAGACATTGGATGGTAGATACTACTTAAAGATCTATCTATCTGCAGAGTAGACATTACTTGAGACATGGTATCTGATATTAGTTGGGTGCCATGGTCTGACAATATCTCTCCGGGGAACCCCAGACGAGAAAATATAAGCCAAAGAGCATCTGCAATATCAGCAGTAGTAATGCTCTTCAGAGGAATAGCCTCTGGCCAACGTGTGCACATATCAACACACGTCAAGATAAACTGATGTCCTCTGGCAGACTTGATCTTAAATGGACCAATTATGTCTATGGCCATTTTTTGGAACGGCCGAATAGGAATGTCCGCCGCCTGAATGGGTGCAGCATGCCGTGGACCTTTGGATTTAACTTCCTGACATACTTTACAAGATCGACAATAAATCCGTATGTCCTTGTTTACCAATGGCCAAAAGAAAGCCGCAAGGACTCTTGACTTAGTACGGGAAAAACCCATGTGTCCAGCACACTGAGAGTCGTGAGCGTGCTGCAAAATTTTAACTCTCAAATTCTTGGGAACCAGGATTTGAGAATGACTTGACGTAATGGAGTCTTGAACCATACGTACAAGTACGCCATTCTTCTTTGTAATCCACGATTTACGACTTGTGTCTTTATTCGGATCACCTTTAGTTGCAAGAATGAAGAATTTCTTCAGAGTGGGATCATCTTCTTGCTGTTTTATAAACGAGTCACGAGAAATTACTAAGGGATTATCTTGGTTATGCACTTCATTATCTTCAGTAGATGAAGTTTGAGGCATATTAAGAGCCTGAGCTCTAGTGACTACAGCGTTAGCAATCTGCATGTTTTGCCTTTCCCACGTGGAAATTTGTTGCGGAGTGCATTCTTTGACTCCATGAATGCGACCGATGATGAGGTCAGCGATCGGATTCGGAAGAAGACATGCGTGTACATCTCCTGTAAAGAAAGGAGTAGCAATCCTAATGATAGCAGTAGAGTATTTCTCTAATGTGCCGCCAAATGTTACACATTTGACTACTTGTCCAGTGGCACGGGAAGGATATACGAGTGACTGCCTAACACCAATTGTGGTGCATCCAGAATCAAATAGCACAGAGACTGGATTGTTATTCACTAAACCCTTATGTAAGACAAGAGAACCTCTTCCATCATGCGCGACTGATGCCGGAAGAGCAGGAAGAGGATGGCCACAGCTTAAAGTAGACACTGTGGTTGGCTCAAATAACGTTTTGCATTGGGGGCACTGAGATGCTCTCCCAAAATCAAAAGCGGCACATGCCATATTACTAGCATCATTATTATCTTTACTCTGTTTATAGGCTTCATTGGACTCTTGTTGTGCAGAGTTTGCCTGAAAATGTGGTTTATGTCTCTTGTATTGAGATCTACCTCGGTTATTATCACCTCTGTAGTTATTGTTACCTCTATTGTAACCCCTATTTGGGTTTGAGTCATAGTTCCCTTGGTTACCATTATCATATTCATTATAATGAGTATCTCTGTAATTATGATCTTGTTGACTCCAAGACGGATAACCCTGATAGTTTCTATAATTACTTCCTCTACGGAAATTCCTATAATTATGACCACCCCTGTGTCGAGAGCTATCAGCTCGTCTCCAGTTCTTTGAAGAAGAACCCTGAAATGATTGGTTACCTTGGTTTTGATAACTATTATGGTTACCTTTTTTATCAAATCTGTTTTGAGGTCCCTGAAATCTGTGTGAATAATTGGGATTGTATGGTGTTGCTGAAGCAACTGGCATACTCTCCTTAATCTTAGTGTTGCCAAAAGTCACGTCGGGGTGCAGTGACATATTGGGAACAATATTCTTCCATTTCTTTTAGAGATTTGGGTTTACGCTCATGTATAAATTCAAGGAAAGGTTTGTTCACACATGACATAATCTTATCTCTGAGCAACAAATCCATAAGTCCTTCATACGTTTTTTCTGTTTTGGAAAGCTCAATCCAACGATCAACTGTGAGACGTGCCTTTGCAGTGAATTCTGAGAATTCTACACCCGTCTCAGGCACCATCGTTTTAAATAAAAGGCGATAGCCTTCCTCACTTAGCTGATATTTTTTTATCAAAGCCGCCCTAATGACATCATAATTATCCTTATCTGCTTCTCCTACAAGGCATAATCTAGTCAAAGATTCACCTTTCAAGTTTTCTGATAATTGATTAGCGTATTGTGATTTATCCACATTATGTGTACGACAAGAACGTTCAAATCTATCCAGCCAGAATGTAATATCGTCACTGGACTGATTGAACGGTGGAACCTTAACCTTGTAAGTAGAAGGTTTACCATTACCACTAGATGCCTGATTAACATTACTCATACTTGTCAATCTCAATTTCTCTAACTCAAATTCATGTTCTCTTATTGCTTTTTTCTCTTCAGCATCTAATCTTTTTTGTTCAGCCTCCCTGTCTAATCTTTTTTGTTCAGCTTCCCTGTCTAATCTTTTTTGTTCAGCTTCACTGTCTAATCTTTTTTGTTCAGCAGCAGCTTCTCTTTCTAATTTTTTTTGTTCAGCTTCACTGTCTAATCTTTTTTGTTCCGCAGCAGCTTCTCTTTCTAATTTTTTTTGTTCAGCTGCAGCTTCTCTTTCTAATTTTTTTTGTTCAGCTTCAAATCTCCTTTCCTCCACCTGCATCTGCAATTTCTTTTGTTCAGCAGCAGCCTCAGCTTCTCTTTCTAATCTTTTCTCTTCTGCCATAGCTCTTCTCTCTTCTGCAGCTAATGCTTTGTCATATTGAGCAACAGCCCATTGTTCTAATTGTTGACCAGTCTTATCAAGGGCTTTCCCTTGTGTAATGAAGTATTCCAATGTAGACATGATGTCTAACAATAATACTAATCACCTGAAATAATAATAATACCACAAGTTCTTAATGACTTGATTAATCAGTATACTATCTCAATATCTGTGGGTCACAAGCCTTTAATAAGGTCTTGTATAATAGTAATAATAATCAGGTACTGGTTTATACCATAATCCAAGTGCAGTGCACAGGCAATTGTGTCTTATGAAATATACCTATATAAAACATATGTCAACCAACAGAATACATAAAGTACAAATAGGACTGACAATACAAGAACGTTTGCAGAAATCAAAATAAATCAAATAGGGAAATCAATGAAAATAATCACTGAATCTGCAAAGAATAACAACACAAATGACGTCACAATATATGAATATAAATTGTGAATAGAACTGAAAGATAGAAAAGGTTAGACCAACAAATTACAAACAAATCAAAACAAAACTAAAGAACAAAGAAATATTACAAAAATAACAATAATTACAGACTTCACAGCTAACACAAAAGCAACAGTTGTCGCAGCAAATTTTCAATCAAGAAAATTGCACCTATAGAAAACGCCCACAACGGACCCTCTATGACGTGGGATATTCTGTTGTGAGGACGCCGCCCAACCTTAAACACAACCCGCTGACATAGAAACTAACATACTATACAAACAAATAACATGTAAACATAAATATATATATAAATTGTGTGTATGATAGTATGTGTTGCAAAATAGGCTCAGTTTTACAGTAATGGCAAAGTTATTTTTATGAAAATAAACAAACTGCCACTTTATTCAATTAAACATTCTGGCCTTAAATATTAAAGTTCATATACAGAAAACAAGAAGATCCATCGATGAAAATAGGACTTCTTAGTTCACTAATACTGTCTTCCTGTTGATATTGACAAGAATTGATCCAACTGTTCTGTGAAACTCTGTAATGTCTAATGTAAAAATGTCAACAACGCTGACCTACATACTGCATTCACTTGACAGGTCACGTGACGAAGTGTTGACAAATAGCAAACCAATACTGCAAGTGTGTCGTATCAGCCACAGGAAACGGTCTGGTATCGGTACTCTGTTGACTTCTGAACTTCTGCGAGGTCAAACCCAGAAAGCTGGTCCACCAGTTGATAAGGTTGATAAAGTTGGTTTTTTTTATTCCCGTAAATGATATCCACCAAAAGATAGATATAAGTGGATGGAAGCAGACATCATCATCATCATCAGTTGATAAGATCTCTATGGTGTTGTTTGCTCCACTGTAGTGTATGGAATGTCAACTTGACCTACGCAGTGGTGTGTAGACATGGATTGAGTGTATAATGTGCGAATGTTAATAAGGGTTCGTGGTGTTGACAAATGTTCTTTTCTCACACTCATGTATGGCTGGAAGTCATCGACACCAACGACTGTGTACCTTTTCTAAAGTTTAATTGGACGTACACACTCGACAGCACAGATAGTGACAAATCACAGGTTGGCATAATACATCATGGTACAGTGGATAAATGGTCTTGCAATGTTACATGGGCACTCATGTAGAATAATAGTATAAAGGACTGTCAGTAGCCAAGCCCTCAGTATCGCCCATACATATATATCATCTGACTTCACTGACTGAGCACGTCAGCTTATAAACAATATTTCAGATGGCTTCTAAACCTAATCTCGTCTAGCGACGATTCTTCAACATAATGTTCAGCACATATTTTTCCATATAATAATATTGAACCGCTAATAACGGGTTCTCATGTGTAGCAGTGATCTCTGGACTAAACAAGCGATAATACGGGCATCCCTTTTCTCTTCTTGAAAGTCACTACATGTTTTGGTTCCAAGATGGCTTCACTCGTGAGCTGTCACTCACGTTTGGATACAAATAATGAATCTGTCCTAAAGTTAGTCATTCATAAAACATTTCATTGCTCTGTAGATTTGATCATGAACAATTGACTGCATTCTACAGGATATAGTGCTGCTAGGAATCGAAGTCGTTTTCATCGAGTCAAATATATTCTCTTAGACATTCAAATCGTACCTATCGAAAATGGTGGCTTCGTACGAGAGTTCATAAGAGTGTCTATTATTACCTTGGTATCAGAAATATGAAAATGCCATTCCTTGGCAATACGAATAAACACTGGGGCAAAGCATACACGATAGGTCTAGACGACTATCACTTTCCCCACCAATACTGAGATCACTTTTTCCCGGCGACAAGCCGACATAGAAAACACAGTCCCTATCGGGACGAAGCCAAATCACACCACGCTCTAGCGACACATCCGCCGAATAGCCTTTGACCTCTCTAGAGACAACAGAACATATAGTTCGACTTAGATATGTAAAGATATACAGATATAAGACAGACTCGTCCTACTCAGACAAACAATACACATAAATTCAGGCCATAGATATTCTGAAGCAAGAACAATCTATTATTACCCAAACAACGAATAAATCGCAGAAAACTGGACTCATCCGCGGAGTTCGATCGAAAGAGCCGACACAACTTTCAAGGGAAGTAACTCAATAATGACTTTCCCTTAAGCACTATTTTGTTTACAAAATATTTGCGAACATAACAAGTATACCAATGATAATATTGTAAGATATCAAAGACTGCACGTAACAGACTGTCTTTTGGAATGTTTCGTAGTTTGTGAGTGGCATATTTATGACTTTTTCCGCTAGTTTTGTATCCGTCTTAAATCACGTTAGATGTCTCTCTCATTTTTTGGGTCCTATTTCCTTGTGTCTGCCTGTCTATCTCTCCTTATGTTTTGTCTCGCAAAAATTGTTATCTTTGCCTTTCCACGTTTATCTCTGATTGATGATGATGCTGTTGCTGCTGCTTTATCTGCATATTTTGTTATTTGATTACGTTGAATGACTACTGCAAATGTGACGTGCTGTTATCACAAAAATATAATTGATTGTGTGAGTATGCTGTTACAATACTTTCACAATGTTGTATTCCTTAAAATTATTACTTAAAGTCACGTGAGAATGGATAAATACTTTATAAAAGATAAGAGAAAGGAAGAACAGACTGGTAGGTGCATAATTCTCAACCATTTGAAAAAGCTTCACTTTTCCAATGCCCTAGGTTACGAG
>JAMPIV010000657.1:0-31426 GCA_024509875.1 Oreohelix idahoensis | reverse complement strand
AATGTCCAATAGGCTAGTAATCCCCTAGGTTTGTAGCGGACTTGTGACGTTTGCACTTTACACGATATACAAGTAGACTTACTGGTTGCATATAAGACTTACAACACTTGAAAGTATTCTTCAACCACTTTACAACGATTACAACACTTCAAAGTATTCTTCAACCACTTTACAACGCTTACAACACAAAAACGTATTCTTCAACCACTTTACAACGCTTACAACACTTCAAAGTATTCTTCAACCACTTTACAACGATTACAACACATCAAAGTATTCTTCAACCACTTTACAACGCTTACAACAAATCAAAATATTCTTCAACCACTTTACAACGATTACAACACTTCAAAGTATTCTTCAACCACTTTACAACGATTACAACACTTCAAAGTATTCTTCAACCACTTTACAACGATTATATATTTGTTATAAGATATTTTTTCATAAATATTTGTCACTGATTGTTAAAATAAACCACATGTCGGGGAAAAAAATTGGTTTTCGATTTGATGCATGAGTAAAAAATAAAAACTACTTGAAACAAAAAGAGTTAATTCGCCATTTATCTTTGCTTAGATTAGTGGTTCCCAAATTGTTGTTGTTGGGGACCTTAAGTTTTTATTTTTATTTATGTATTTATTGTTTTCATTTTTTATTTTAGCTTCACTCGACTTGTAGAGATTATCATTTTTTTTCCCCATACTTTTCCGAAACATCCCTGCGACCCTACTGTAGATCTTCGTGAACCTGGTTTGGCAGTCACTGGGTTAGATACTTACATGAAGCCTACACTACAGTATTCAGTGCTTTGGTCACAGTCGTAGTGGCTGCATGTTCCATAAGAAACAAAACGGACAATGATGAATGACACATTAAGGAATTCCCATAGTAAATTATCTACTGAAAACTTGGCAGAACATTTTAACTCTGACCAACTCTTTCAACTTCCAGATGTCTTTATCTTCTATCCACACGTCAGTACATTATTCCACCCTTTTCCTTCAACATTGGAAACCAATTCTTACTCCTAGAAAGGGAGACCAATGACGCCATGTTTCACAGAAATCTCGGCCCTAGCAATAAGTCGAGCAGGAAACCTCTCAGGTTGCACATCAAAGTCATGGAACGCCCCTGGGAGAGGAGAAAGGAAGTCATTCACATGCATGGATATAAAAGCTAGACCTGATGTCTTTTACGTCATCGCTGTATCTGATGGTTTTTTACAGGTAGTGCATTTTATTCATGACCTTGTCGATTCTTGCTCCCCATGGCTGCCCTAACATTTACTTTGTGGTTCCAAGTAACCTTCGATGGAGGAAGTACCGTTATTCTTCGCGGACTTCACTCTCTCTCTCTCTCTCTCTCTCTCTCTCTCTCTCTCTCTCTCTCTCTCTCTCTCTCTCTCTCTCTCTCTCTCTCCCCTCTCTCTCTCTCTCTCTGTGTGTGTGTGTGTGTGTGTTAAAGCTGCTCACCTTTCGCATACACTGGAAAACACAACGAGTCCCTAGTCATTCAGTAGCAAACTGTTCGAATGTTTCACTAGTTTTTATAACAATTCATCTGATTATGCCTCAAACCACTGTCTAACTTACTGTATGAGGAATTCGATTTTTGTCAATCTTATTGTTTGTTTGTTTCGGTTTTGTTTGTTTTTATTTTTAGTTTTTAATTTAATTTATTTGTTTTTTAATTTATTTTAAAAACATACTTTGATTATGATGAATATTGCAAATGTATGATGTTATATTACTTTTTAATGACTTACTTAATCGTTCCCCTTCTACCGTGGGGTGTAGAGGTTTTAGAGAGAGAGCGCCAGACTATCCTATCGGCTGTCTTCCTCCTGGCCTGGTTCCATTCTAGTCCTCGGTCCTTCAAAGATTGTCTAATCTTGTCCTCCCAGCGGAACTCTGGGTCGTCCTGGGGGTCTGGATCCCTGGCTCTTTGTTTCCCATGCTCGTCGTGGTAGCCGATCTTCTCCCATTCTGCAAACATGGCCAAACCATCTTAGTTAGGACTGTTCTGCTTGGGTCTGCAGGGGTTGGGATTTTAGGTCTTGACGTTTCGTCTGGTTGCGGACCATGTCTCTTCTTGTTACTTCAACCACCTTCCTCAGATACCTCATTTCTGAGGTTTGGATCTGGCTTTTGTGGGTTGTAGTCATTGCCCATGACTCGCATCCATATGTCAAGACTGGGACATAGGTGGAGCGGTATACAGCCATCTTCGTTTTCTTACCAAACCTCTCTCTTGCTGAGGAATCCTCGATTTATGGCCTGAAAAAATCTCCCAGCTGCTGCTTTTCGTGTGGCCAACTCTTCTTTGATGCCTCCCTTTCGGTCTATAATAGCTCCAAGGTATTTAAAGTGGTCAACCTGCTCCAGGACCTATTCTCCCAGCTTAATCTGATGTCTTCTTTCTTCTCGTGATATCACCATGGATTTTGTTTTAGAGCTGCTTATGACCATCCCTCTCTTCTCCAGCTCTTCCTTCCAGACTTGCAGGTTGGATTGGAGATGTGCTTCTGATTTAGCAATCAGGGCAACATCATCAGCAAATCCCAGCTCTGAAATACAGACCTGTCTCATCTTCCAGTACCCCACTGAATACTTTCTTGTTCTCTCCTTACATGCCTTGATGACATCGTCCATGAGGAGTATGAAAAGATAAGGTGACAGGATATCTCCTTGTCTTACACCAGTGGTGGTCCTGAACTCTTCTGACTTATGGTTTGCTGTCCTCACATAATTTCTGCAAGATTTGTAGAAGCTCTGTATAGCATGAATCAGAGGTGCTGGAATGTTCTTCCTTGCCAAACAGTCCCAAAGTTTGCTCCAGGGGACCCTGTCAAACGCTTGTTCCAGATCTATGAATCAAAGATGGATCTCACTCTTATGCTCAAGGGCCTTTTCACTCAGCTGCCTGAGTGTGAAGATTAGGTCTTGAGTACTTCGGTTTGCTCGGAATCCGCACTGGACCTCATTCAATTGTGGCTCAGCTAGGCGTCGGAGTCTCTGCTCTAGGTTTCTAGAGTAGATTTTACCAGGGACACTGAGAAGAGATATACCATCTAGGAGTTCTGAGAAATATTCTTTCCATCGTTCCATTACTTCCTTCGGGGCAGTAAGCAATTTGTCTTGCTTGTCCTTTATAAATTTGAGAGGGCATTGTTTTTCCTTCCTCGTGTTCTTTAGGGTCTTATAGAACAATTTCTGGTTTTCTTGCGCATCTTTTTCTAGCTTTTCTTCAAATTCTTCCCAGGACTTCTGTTTTGCTGCTAGCACCTTGTTCTTTGCTTCTGTTCTGAGTGTCACATATTCTCTATATTTTTTCCATTTGTCCTGTTGTGTTTTTAGCTCCTAAGTATTGTTTCCATGCCATTTTCTTCTCTCTTATTTTCTCTTTGACTTCCTCTGTCCACCAAGGTGTCCTCTTTCTCTTGTTCCCAAGTCGGACTTCACCACATGCTTCTGCAGCAGCTGTCTTTATGATGTCCTTGAATTTAAGCCAGAGGGTTTCCAAGTCATCAGGTTGTTCTTCTGTGTTGCTCACCACTGCAGCAATAAGCCCCTGATATCTGGTCTTAATTTCTGGCTCTCTCAGCTTGTAGGTCTTAATGCTCATTTCACCCGTTCGTTTACTTAGTTTCTTGCGTAATGTTAGGCAGTTCCTAGGCTGAGCAACTCTTTCAGTTGTTCTTTTGATTGTAAGCAGGTTTACTTAGTTTCTTGCGTAATGTTAGGCAGTTCCTAGGCTGAGCAACTCTTTCAGTTGTTCTTTTGATTGTAAGCAGGTAGTGATCACTTCCAATCTCTGGCCCCTCCAGACTCTAGCATCCCGGACATATTTGAAAGAGCTCCTCCTAACAATGGCATAGTCGATCACTGACTTCTCATTCTTTGTTGGTTCACATCTAGTGTATGCATGTATGCGCTTATGGGGGAACTTTGTGTTTGTAATGACCAGATTCTGCTCACTGCAGAATCTAAGGAGTCGCTTTCCATTGTCATTGAGAGTATCTTCTCCATATCTTCCGATAAGTCCACCCCATCTAGCATGGGCATTTCCAACTCTGGCATTGAAATCTCCGAGCATGATAATTTCATCTAGGCAGTCATCCACTGTCCTTTGTAGCAGCTCAAGAATTCCTCCTTGACCTCTGCTCTCTCATCCTCATTTGGCCCATACACTATGACCAGGTTGACTATGGTTTCTCCTTCTTTTAGTTTTACAACCATAATGCGCTCCGAGACAAAGTTCCATCCCTTGATACTATCTTTTTGGTTTTTTGCCCCAATGCAACCCACGAAGAGACATCACGGTTTTTATGGGTGGCATGAGTGCAAAGATAGGTACAGTCAACGCCGGCTTTGAGGAAGTCATGGGAAAACAGGGGCTAGGAATAATGAATGAAAATAGGGAACTATTCTCAAACTTCTGTGCTTCAAATCAACTGGCTATAGGAGGAAGCATGTTTCCACATAAGAGAGTGCACAAGGCAGCATGGATATCGCCGGACCATGGGGCAGAAAATCGGATTGATCATGTATGCATGGGCGGGGGGTTTGGATCATCATTGCAGGATGTGGGGGTGTATAGAGGAGCGGATGTGGCGTCGGATCGCCACTTTCTGATGGCCAGGGTGGAAATGAGACTCGGGAGATATGCGGCAGTGCAAAGTTGTAGACAACGGTTTAACGTGGGACATCTGAGAAATCAAGAAACAAGAGACAAATTTGAGGTCACAGTGTCCAACGGATTCCAAGTGCTCCAGCGGCTGGAGGATGCAGAGAATGCGGAGGACTATTGGCGGCGGATCAAGATGGTGTGGAATGAGACATGTGAAGAGATACTGAAGAAAGGGGAACGACAACAAAAAGCATGGATGGCAACAGAGGCCATCAATGGGATAGGGGAAAGGAAAGGCAAGAGAGCGGATTTAAACACAAGCAAAACCAGAGGTTCAAAAGCCAAGGCTCGGGGGGTGTGCACAGAGGCAAACAAAGAGGTGTCGTTGTTGAATTAAAGTGTTAGAGTATTTGTCGAGTTAGACAATTGTAGTGAAATCGACAATGAGAGTGAACTGACAAAATTATAGATTACACATAGATAATGTGTAAGCGTGTTAATAAATGCGTAAAATTTATTAAAAGGTTCTTGAAGAAGAAAATATATGAAAATAAGTGTATCAGCACAACAACATAATAAATGTATCAATATTCACATCGTTACCAAATAACCAATTAAACACCAATGGACAAAAAAACATTCACCAACACACAAAAACCCGCTGTAAAACACCTGAGAAATAAATAAACACAGCTCTCAGTCCTTCCGCTTTTGGGGAACCACGACCAATACTCCAGTTAGTGTCTTTATGTATATATCGTATAGGTGATGAATTTTCCCTAATAAATACACTGTAGGCACTATCCGTGCACTGGTAGTTACACCCTAATAACGAGATAGGTTGAAGATACTCTGTCTATATCCGACTGGCCGCTAATACGTACGGGGTTTTACATGACCAGAAACACACACAAGACGAGGACACTTTAGGACAAATGGTCCATTGCGCTATTTTCCCGGCGCGTGAAATTAGGCCTGCGTACTTGGTGTTAAATCCGGTTGGGCTGGCTTGAACTCTGATTTGTGATTGAGTGCTTAGTTTAAGCACAAAGTCTGGTGATTTTTAAATTCTGCTGAAGACGCTGGTCTGATAGATATGTTAGAAGCCGCAATCCTCTGACTGGTGATCAAGAGGCGAGTAGGAAACCACTACTGCCAAACACGATTTTCAGATTTGCTATGGCTCGTTACACACTGCGTGAGCTTATTTCCCATTAGAGGGATGGGCGTTGACAAAAGGTTGTATTTCAGGTAAGGGTGACAACTCGTGGTACAAATTGCTTTCAGAAACCGCGAGATCGAAGAGAATGTGACGTTCTTCGCCTGACTGGAATCCTGCTATAGCAATGCGGTGACCTGAAACTGAGATCCAAAAGAAACGACTTTTACATCAAGCAAACAATAAAATTACAATAACGTTATAATAAACAGTTATGCTCCACTATGGGATCTATAATTATGGTTGTCATTGCTATGATAGTCTCGGCTGTCTTTATCCGTGTGAGTCGCCCTCCTGTTACTTCCACTCTATCAATTATCAGCATGCGCCTGCATTCTTCTTCTTCTTCCGTCCTTAGCCACCGACCGTCAAAGCAGTCAGTGGCCATTACGCCTAGTGGCGTCTTAGGGCAACAGCAGATAGGTTTTCTTTGCCATTGTTTCCCATCACGCCTAGTGGCGTCTTTAGGGCAACGGCAAATCAACCCATTTGCTGTTGTTTCCGTAATCGAAGTGACTGGCAAACGGGTGATCAGCCCGTTGTGATGCGCCTGCATAGGCTAATATATTTTGTACACACATGTACCTGTCAGTAAATGTTCTGACAGCAAAATCTAATCCGTCTTCTTCCAACTCAACATAAGGGATATCTAACCCTGTAGTTCCAGCTGACTGGATATGCTATTCATCTTACAATATTAAGTGAATTTACATAAAAATACAGCATTTGACATTACATAATAAATGGTATGCGCCCCTTGGGGTTGATACACAAAAAGGGAAAAAGTAATAACCTCCCAAAATTTAATACATGGAAAATGCAATGTTATTGCTATAATAATACAGTCGTGACTTAAACATAAGATATAATTATATCTCTAGCTGGTGGCTGCTTTCTGGATTGCTGTGAAAGTTCTAAACTGGTGTCTAACTACCCAAGTAGGCATATAATGATTCCACACAACCACTAGACGTTTCTATCAGAAAGTAATAAGTGACTATCTCCTATAATTCAGTGTTATGGTGCCTGCACATCCCTATTCAGTTTTAAGTGAATAACCTACACCGCTGACATTTCCTTACAGTAATGACAGCTATTTTAGCCTACTCTTAACCCAATGGTAAGCACTGAACGGACTATGAGGTTATGTCTAGTAAGTATCTGTTATCGTAAGTTTACCATTAACCCATTGTAAACCATAACACAGGGAGACACGTACTGCTTAAGCACCCGTTTAACTAAGGCGGTGGACGGCGCTACACTATCACTGAACTAATTACCGGGAGAAATCCCCTAATTCAAGTCACACTCCTATCAGGTATATATAATAGCTAACATGAATGAATATATATATATATATATATATATATATATATATATATATATATATATATCTATATATACATATTTATATATACATATATATATATATATAATAAAATATCTCTACTTACCCCGAGATGACGAGAAAACAGGCAACAACATCTAGTTCTGTGTTAACGACTGCCTGTCTCATTTGTTCATCTACGGGCCGGAACAATTTACGAGTGTGCTTGACTGTATAACCTATCTAAATTTATAGTCTACAAGTGACGCTACCCCATGACACCTGGCTTCGCCTGTTTCCACAGATGTTCGGCGTATAAGGTAATCAAGAGTAAGACAAATGTTATTCTAGAGTCTACATCAGAAGACAACAGCCCACGAGAAAGTTTCTCAGATAGACGTAATATTATTCTAGCACTCACTGCGGCGTTCAAGGGCCACAACAAAATCTCGGAACGAACGTGAGTTTATCTCCCCTGAATCCCGCTAGCGGACTTCACAGAACTATTTCTCGCTCGTGATCAAACACTGTTTCCAGCAAGAAACGTTCCCCTGGTCAGGCATACCAGGTGCAGCTTAGGTAATATTATCGTAAGCTGACCGCTACTGACCAGTGGGGAATTTATAATGAAGGCCAGAACGAAATCAAAGCCGCGGGGTGAGGTCTGTAAGGAGAATAATGGGCTACGTGGAAAAAACCCGAAAGAAAAGAAAACTGAAAGTGCAAAAAATCGAGGAAACCAGAACATTAAAAGATAAGAAAAATGGGACGTGTTGGTAAAATATCAATTATCAGTCAAATCTGTGACAAGAGGTAAGAAGGGGTGTCAAAAGAGATAAGAGGAGGTGTATTGAGGAGTTGGCAAGAGAGGCGGAGGATGCTGCGGCCAAGGGGAATGTGAGAGAACTATATAACAGCACAAAGAAGCTAACGGGGAGATACAAGCAAACAAGTTGCTTCATAAAAGACAAGAGTGGAAAGCTGCTCAGCAATATACAAGAGCGAGTGAACAGGTGTACAGAATATTTTGGGGACCTTCTCGGTAGACCAGCTCCACAAAACCACCCGGACATCCAGCCAGCAGAAGAGGAGCTACAAATTGATGGTGAGAGACCGGCGAAGGAAGAAATAGAGAAAGCCATAGAGCTTTTAGGAGATGGAAAGGCGTCTGGACCTGATGGCATTCCAGCAGAGGCCATCAAAGCAGATATCGACACAGCTACAGAGATGTTATATAAATTGCTTGGTAAAGTTTGGGAAAAGGAAGAGATACCAGCAGGATGGAAGGAAGGATATCTGGTTAAGTTACCTAAGAAGGGAAATTTACAGGAGTGCACAAATTATGGAGAAATAGTGCTACTTTCAGTGCCAGGAAAGGTATTGGACAGGATTATCCTTGAAAGATTAAAAGAGTCCATAGACAAGAAACTGAGAGATGAACGGGCAGGTTTTCGACGGGACAGATCCTGTGCAGACCAGATAGCCACTTTGAGAATAGTAGTTGAACGGGGTCTGGAATAGAATTCACCACTATACATCGGATTTGTGGACTACGAAGGGGCATTTGACGGTGTGGACAGAGGGTCACTTTGGAAATTGATGGGGCATTGTGGAGTTCTCCTGAGGATCATTAATGTAATAGAGAAAACATGTGAAGACATGACATGCAGAGTTCTTCGTGAAGGACAGCTTGCAGAACCGTTTGGGATAAGAGCGGGAGTGCGACAGGGATGCCTCTTGTCTCCATTTCTTTTCTTACTAGCAATAGACTGGGTTACGAGAACATCGACAACACACAACAGAAATGGAATCCAGTGGACTCTGACTAAGCAGTTGGATGATCTGGATTTTGCTGATGACTTGGCTCTTCTGTCCCATAACCGTAATCAGATGCAGGACAAATTGAAAACACTCGATGAGAGGTCACAGCAATTGGGTCTGAAAATACACAGGGAAAAGACAAAGATAATGAGAATAAATGCAGGTAATGATAACAGGGTTGAACTTGAAGAAGCACCAATACAAGATGTAGAATCGTACACATATCTTGGCAGCAATATAGACAAAGTTGGAGGGACAGACAGTGATATCAAAATAAGAATACAAAAAGCAAGAGGAGCTTTCATTGCATTGGGAAATATATGGAGATCAAGAGAAATCGGATCCAACACGAAAATAAAAATCTTCAACTCAAATGTGAAGTCAGTCCTATTGTATGGCTCTGAGACATGGAGAACAACAAAGACAACTACCAAAAAGCTACAGACTTTCGTAAATGGGTGCTTGCGTAGAATAGAGGGATTGAAATGGTATGACAAGGTTACCAACGTGGAACTGATGACAAGAAATAGACAAGTGCCAGTGGAACAAGAAATGAGAAGAAGGCGATGGATAGGACACACACTGAGGAAACCTGTTGATAGCATTACAAGGCAGTCCTTGTTCTGGAACCCCCAGGGCAAGAGAAGCAGAGGTAGATCAAGAAGCACATGGAGAAGAGAGCTGGAAACAGAGGTGAAAATGATAAGGAGAACGTGGAAAGAACTTGAGATGATGGCACGTGACAAGAGGACTTGGCATGTGTTTGTTGAAGGCCTATGCTCCTATGGGAGTGGAGGGTTAGGAATGAATGAATGAACCCACGCCCCCTTTAGCTCTTTCAGATATGGGTACACCACTGTAGAGCAGCGTGTTGCCATCGAGATCCATGACTCCTTGTCCTTTTTTCTTTGTTTCCGTTATAGCCAGGATGTCTAGTTTTGCTTTCCTAATCTCTTCCACAAGCTCCTCTTCTTTCACATTTACACTTCTTGTGTTCAAAGTTCCATAAGTCGTAGTCCGTTCCAGTTCGTCGCCTTTTTAATGATAAATGCCTAAATAGTGCTTGCAGTAAATGGGGGGATGAAAGGATACAGTAAACATGATGAGAGAGAGAGAGAGAGAGAGAGAGAGAGAGAGAGAGAGAGAGAGGAAGGGCAAAATGTCAGACGGGCGTACGTGCCAAATTCTTAACCCTTTGAAAATAAAGTTCGTTCGTTCGTAATCTCTCTCTCTCTCTCTCTCTCTCTCTCTCTCTCTCTCTCTCTCTCTCTCTCTCTCTCTCTCTCTCTCTCTCTCCACTCTCTTACTCTTTTTCCCTATCTTTTTCTTTACCTCTTCAACTTGTACTTACCATTCAAAAGGCAAAGATTTTGTTCATTCTTCTTAAAGATTGTCATGCCTCATTTATGTACGCGTATGAGTGCTCCACTGCGTTCCGCAGGCCTTCAACAAATTTACGCCAAGCCATCCTGCCTCGTGTCATTTGCTCAAGGTGTCCCACGTCTTCTTTTTAACCCCCCCCCCCTTTCCTCCCATCTTTGTCACCGGTTCATTTTACCGTATATTTCTCTAGGTCCCTAAACTGTACTTCTTTTATACCTGTCACAAAAAGTAGGGGATATTGAATTTAAAAGTTATCCAAAGACAATATATTTCAAATTAGTTCATTTATTCCTTCGTACAAGTAAACTTGAGCATCATAACAAGACATTTGCGGTATAAGAAGTGTTATGGCTTTACTCCCATGATTTTAGTCGCACTGGCAACCAAGGCGGGGTAGGTACTTCATTTTCACAAAAATATTCCAATATTTCTAAAAACGTGTAGGGCCCCCGTTTGCCGCTAAACATGCATTGCAACGACGTCTCATACTGCAAATAAGCCTTCTGATGTTGTCTTGAGGAATTCTCTGCCACTCCTGCTGAAAGGCCTGGGCTAACTGCTGAAGAGTCTATGGAGCGGCTGGACGTTGTTGGACGCGTCTATTCAGGAGGTCCCACGAATGCTCAATAGGAGACAGGTCGGGGGACCAGGATTCTTTTTCTGATATCTCGGCTCCTATTCGCGAAATGAAGTATATCGGTTACCTGCCAGCAGATCATCTAAATTTTGAAAACTTCTTCCATTGTCTACTACATTTTTCGCCGCCTCCCTCATTTATTATACAGGTTACCCGTAATGTATAAATACAGTCTCGCATTACAGATGGCAGAAAATTCACATAACATTTTTGACCTGTCGCTCCAGTACGTGCCAAAGTATACTTTTTTCGCACGATCTTAATCTGGATTAATTTAATTCCTATGGGATCATAAGTTAATATTCAGTGTAATCAATTATTACCGCTTTTGCATATGGCATCTCTAAATCATATATTTGCAAAAATTAGGACATCCTCCGAACGTAAAAAGAGCGATAGTTGCAAGTAATAATTTAGATATAAATTAAGCAGTGTGGCTATAATTTGTAATAAACCTACATTTAGGAGTGACACAGACTTATCCAAATTTTAATGATATCTGTGAAATTAAGATCAATGAATTTAGTACATCGCATGTCAGCGACAAATTATACATGAAGCACTAACGAAGTTTTTATGGATATAGATAAAATTAAGATATTTCAGTTTAATATATCTAATAAAAACATTTACATATTACTCATTCCTAAACTAACAATATTATTAGATCAACATTCTTTAAATTATTAATTTTATTTATTTATAATACATAACTAATATCAAATTAATATCCCGTTAAAATTATATAAAAAAAAATGATTTTAGAGGAACTATGGCAAAATCATTTCTCGGAACTCGTTTTATCACAAACGGGCGCCCTTATGGTTATTTAATATAAGTCGTTCTAGCATACAATGGCCATTTACATGTTGAAATAGCCCCTACCCTGACGCTAGTGCATGAGTAGGTAGCATAATCGCGAATTGTCCTTTAATAGGGTTACGCTGAACTGAAGGAAAACTAACGGGGAAATAGACTTCTGTAGGTTTTAACTCATAGATTTTTGTTGCTGAGAGCGCAAGCAATTATTCTTGAGGCATATAACAGCCACTGAAGTAGGATAATGTATGATAATAAACTGTACATTTAGGTTGTGAAACGAACTATTCAATTTTATATGATCTCTGGAAAATTATAGAAGGAAATGGTATTTAATACAATATTAAAAAAATATAAAATCTGTATGAAGCTCCACGGTTTTTAATATTATGAGTATAAGCTCTTAAGATATTTCTGTTTTAAATAGCTATTAAATAAAAAATTTAATATTCCCATTTAAAGCTGTGCCCATTATTACGTTAATCTCGTCTTAAACAATTGCCCTGATTTTATTGCGTGTATAATCGCTAACTATTAAATTAATATCTGACTAGCAATCGTAGTATTCATGCGTGTACGATCGGAAGAAAATTGTAATAGGAACGTTTGGCAATATCATTTCTCGACTGTTTTATCAAAAACTATAGCCTTATGTCTAGTTACCTATCCATGTGAGCTTTTCCTGCATCAATTGATAGCTTCAGATCGTAATATAGCTCGAGATTACCCTGACTGTCGCAAAAGTAGCATAAAAAATATGTCACCTATTCTTGGGGGTCCTGGCATGAAGGAAAGTAACGGGGAAATACTGATCTTTAAAGAATTTCATTATCATTAATTTCGGATTCTATTATGGTCAAATTCCCTACCCTATAAATCATGTACGAAAACGTCCCAGACCCTAGCGATTTTTTATAGATTAAATTATAATTTTTTTTCCGATTTGTCACGATGCGCGACATATTAACGAGTCGCAATATGGTCATTATAAAATTTAATGATTTAAGCTTAATCGATAAACTTCCCTAAATATAAAGGAATTAATCGTCAATAATAAGTAAACTAAACTAACCTTTAAGACCATAACAGCATAATTATTTAGTCTTAGCATTAGTACCCATCGATGTTGAGAATAGTCGCGAATGAGTTAAATCAAAAACTTAACAAAATTAGTTTCATCTTCAACAATAAAACCTACATGATCTGAGATTCAAGACCGGAGGTAAGCCAGGTCAACTATTTCCTAGGCTCATCTCCCGAATTAGAAAATCGTTACGACCAATGGCGCTTACAACATTCAATCCTAAAATAACAAAGCATACCATCTGTCAACTAGCACCACCCTCTGCGCAGCATCCCAGCCACTTACACGAGTAATGTAAGGATCCTTACTAGATTTTAGGCTTAGAGCGATAAGCTCATTATTCATTTAAAAAGCGCGTTTTTAAGACCCCTAAATTTTGGATATTTATGAACACGCTGACATGCAGCCTTGTCACTTTCCTGAAATGATTAATGCGCGAATAAGGGTAGCTTTAAATTAAGAAAGATATTTTTTCAGATAAGAAGGTCAGTATAACACCTCATCGTAATAAACTTAATGGCAGTAGCGTAAAAAATGATTTGTTTATAGTCGTTAATAAATATAATGTAATGGATATCAATGAGTCTTTTATTATTGTCTTTATATTATTAGAAAGGTCTGCCAATAGAATATATTTTAGATCTCAGTAGTCAAGTACGCATAATAGACAACTGTAAAGGAGCTAACAATTAGTATTTTAACATATTTTTTTAGTTCAGGATTTGCAATACTTCTTTTCGCTTATTTAAGTAGGTGGAATCAATAGTGACATTATTTATTTTAATTTATGTACTATATTTCTAAAATTTATATAGAGGTAATATCGGCCCCACCCTCCGTGTCAGATCACCTAAAATCGACATTAACTCTGTGAGTAACTGACCTACTACTGTGCACCTGACGCTTAAACAAAATCCCCGCTACCACGCACGCCGTAATACGATCTACAGTGAGATAAAACTGACTTGTTGACCTTTATCTCTTTTGTAATTAAGTCTCGCAGAAGCAGCCGACTCGCGTCTACTCTGTCTCGATATACAGACAGGTCTCCTTTGACTCGCTAGTCCTAGTGACCCCTTGTATCTAATTTACTGCTATGATCATAATCGTGCCAAGACACCTTAGGATACCGTCGGCTATCCGCCCTCTCAGCGCGCAACCGCATTTCTCCCATACACGTTATATACTAACAGAAAACCAATGTGTAGGAGAAACAAGGATAGTGACGACTTGGCGCCACCAGGCATGACATTGAAGGAGAACTACCAAGAACTCTCCAATACATGACAACCATTTCTTTTTGCTTCACAACTCCCCATGTTGCCCTGCAATCCGCGCTCGCCACTCTGCGCATCTCCTCTCATCCCTTCCACTGCACAGATTGGAAAACTATTTTTTTATCGGCAACAGATAACTTACACTGCCCAATTCTCGCTTTCGTGGGCTTACAAAACAAAACCTTATGAATGTTTTCCACACTTGAGAAATATCAGATTCAAAAATGTTTTCCCTTTTGGTACTGTGCTGCGCACCAGACTTTCAGGATCCTTTCATTTCTACCAGCCATGCTCAGGACCAAATTATTAGAAGTCTCACCATGTGCGTTACCTTGTGCCGGACATGAAAAATAATGGTTTACGAATCATCTACAGTTCTGGTATACTCTGGCATGTCTCTCTTTCAATTGTACTATCACACACAAGCAAGAGAGACATCCGTAAAATAGAATGATGTAACACTTGAGAGCGTCTCTCTCTATATATTTAGACAACAAGAGTATAGTGCACATATTTGTGAACCTCACCAATTATTTTGTTGCTAGATTGTAATTGAACTGATCCACGATCGCTGTACCTATCTTTTGTCCTCTTATCCTTTGTTATGTTAATCGTACGATCAATTGTTCTCTATTACTGTTTCTAAATCTCTAAGTCGATTTCTTTTCGTTTGTGTGTCTTTTTCCACGCTCGTCCGCACTTCTCACTCTGCTCATCTCTACATGCCCACTCGTCGGCTCGTGACTATGTTGCCTGCCTAGGATTCATTCCATAAGTGAGTAGTAGCCTCGCGAGCGCCCGTTCTCTGTTTCTTGTTTAATCAATATGAGAGCATCTGGCAGCCGATCTAATGCGCGCTCAGCTCACTTTGCTTTGTAGAATCGTTGACATGCCAGTGCTGCAAATGACGGACTCTAAGCCGTCGAACATAATATATTACCTCTCCCACCCACAAACAACACTCTGAGAATGTACTCAGAGACGGCTCAAGATTAGTAGAGTTTTACAGATGATCACTATGATTGTGTGTTTGTACTAGCGTGAGAGGACGTGGCTTTGGCTTAGTCTCGCTCGATATTGCGTCGCGCATACATGCTGTTGTTTTGACTCATGTGTAGTATACTAATCTCTTAAGGACTGAGCCAGTGTTTCCTGCGATCTCTCTGCAGTCTCTGACGCCGATCTCTGAACCGAGCATGATACGACAGAATCTAACTATGAAGGACAAGGCCCTCAGTACAGAGTGTATTCTCGACTTAAGTGAGCAGTGCAGTCTTTTTGCCAGTGGTCTTGTCTGTGTGTAGTGCGAATAGGCCTCAGACTTATCATCGAGATGAGGTATATGAGGAAGGTGGTTGAAGTAACATGGTCCGCAACCAGACGATACTCAAAACCCAGTCCCCGTAGACCCAAGTGGAACTGTCCCATTTATAATGGTTTGGCCATATCTGCAGAATGGAAGAAGATCGGCTACCACGACAAATATGGGAAACTAAGAGCCAGAATCGAGACCTCCAGGACGACCCAAAGTTTGCTGGGAGGACAACATTAGACAATCACTGAAGGACCGACGACTCGATTGGATCCAGGCCAGGAGAAAGACAGCCGATTGGGCAGTATATGGCGTTCTCTCTGGCAAACATCTGCACCCCAGGGCAGAAGAGGAACGACTAAGTAAGTCATCAGCTAGCACAACTAAGCGATCTTTAGTCTGGAATTACCTCCAACCCCAAACTGTTTTTCCCCATCATACAGAGGAGGCACCTAGGAAAACTCCTCAGTAACTCACGGACAGTTGAGGTGGAGCAGAATTAAGAATGCCGTGCCGACATGATAACATGGTTTGATCTGAAACTATCTCCAGAGGAAGTTGGCCAATATTTATTAAGGACTGTTGTCACGTTTAAGATATATGTAACCTAACCGCATATATGTTCATGACATTAGGAGCGTGGCCAAGCCACATTTTGTACAACACATCTGCGTTTGTAAGATTCAGGGCCGGTTTAATCATTAATCGAACTAGGCAGTCACCAAGGGCGGCAACAATGTGGGGGGAGGGGGGGGAGAGCAAAATCGAACCAACTAAAACAAGTTGATATAATGGGGTGGTAATAATTCTACACGGGGCCGTCCGTAGTATATCAGCATGTCAAATGTTATCATATTTTATGACCAAGTCGCGCCATTCACCTGCCAGGTACTGGAGAAATGACAGACTGAGGAGCCAAATCAAGATTTTGACAACTTAACTTAACCTCATTTAAATGTGTAGTTCCTAAGCAACACCTATGTTCGTTTCATCTGGAAAACAAAAACAAATACACTGCCCTTGGCAACGCTTTCAGTCCGTCTGCTTGTCTTCACAAGTTACCGTCTGTAATTGCTGGTGGAGGGTGAAGTTGTTATGGCGAAAGCATAATTGCAGTTTCTATTGATGCTTTCTCTGGCGGCGGAGTTCGTTCAGCAACAACATCCCCAGCCGGCACCACGAAAGACGCCAGATAGCATCACGTTTACTGTGTCAGAAGTGAACCTGTGATTTCACGTGAACGCAGAACCTGACACGTGAAAAGTTCCTTTCTTTTGCCGCCATGCTTCATGCGATGTAATTCCTTTAACTAATGTTCATTAGTTCCCTGGAAGAAGAGCATGGTCATTGTAAAGTTACATCTTATTTGTAAATTGTAATTTCTTTACTCCTACCAATTTCTTATATGAAACAAATGTCAAAATAAAGACTGACTGCCTTTTTATTATATAAATTGTTATGTCACGTTACCATTCCAGGCCCAACGTCAGATACGGTTTGTTCAATACCTGATTTTGATAGCGGACAGCAATGTTTGCTAGCTCTTGGAACATCAGTTTATTGACTATTTCAGATGTTATTTTGTTTCTTTGAATAAAAAAAAAATAGATATTAAATAAAACTTATTTGTTAAATTTCAGTTATTGATCATTGTTTAACATTTGTTTCATACATGTACATACAATAGGTACAAGTGAGGTATAACAAATTTAAAAGTAGGAAATGACATCAATCACACTGTAGAATTGCCTTGTTCTCTGACTTCGGCTTAGCTTTATTTATTTATTTTTTTTTAATCTGTGGGGAAAGAAGAATTTTCGAGTTTACTTTTCTCAAGAATTCCGATAATTAACGAGCCAATCAAATGTGAAGCTCAACGATTCCGACAGTTAACGAGCCTATCAAACGTGGAGCTCAGTAATTCCGATAATTAACGAGCCAATCTAACACGTAGCTCAAGAATTCCGATACTTATCGAGCCATTCAAGTGCGTAGCTCATGAATTCCGATAGTTATCGAGCCAATCACTTATAGCTCCATAAGTCTTAAAGTGAACATGAGCATAACGTGAACATAAAGAGTTAATTGCCAGACTAAAAATTCAAGAACTAACAATCAAAGAAAGACTCAATGAACAGTGCATTATTCATTTGGTAGCACAAGAACAAGGATGATAATTAAGCTAATTTTATTTTTTATTTTACATAATTTTGGATAAAACTAAAGGCAAAAAGTAAATTGCTGCAATTAACCAGCGATATAGTGTTTTGTCATGGATTGTTGTTGTTTGCAATGCATTTTTGTTGATTGACGTGCATTGTTATGTAAAATGAATTGTTGTATGACATGGATTGTTGTTGATTGACATGGATTTTTGTTGCCATGGATTGTTCTTGTGTGACATGGATTGTTGTTGTATTAAATGACATGGATTGTTGTTGATTGACATGAATTGTTGTTGTGTGACATGGATTGTTGATGTGTGACATGGATGGTTGTTGTTGATTGACATAGATTGTTGTTGATTGACATGAATGGTTGTTGATTGACGTGGATTGTTGTTGTGTGACATGGATTGTTGTTGTGTGACATGGATTGTAGATGATTAACAAGGATTGTTGACATGGATTGTTGTTGTTTGACATGGATTGTTGTTGATTGACATGGATTGTTGTTGATTGACATGGATGGTTGATTGACATGGATTGTTGTTGTGTGACATGGATGGTTGTTGTTGATTGACATAGATTGTTTTGATTGACTTGGATGGTTGTTGATTGACGTGGATTGTTGTTGTGTGACACGGATTGTTGTGTGACATGGATTGTAGATGATTGACAAGGATTGTTGACATGTATTGTTGTTGTTTGACATGGATTGTTGTTGATTGACATGGATTGTTGTGTGACATGGATTGTTGTTGTGTGACATGGATTGTTGTTGTTGTCATAAAATTAACAAGTGATACAACGTAAAAATATCTCCAAAGGATAAAATGTAAGGATAAAAACATAATGCGTAAGCTGCTGATAGTACATGATCGCCCTGACCGCGGGTCATCACCCTCCATAAAAATTGACTTGCTAGACGGGAAATCAAAACGGTTACCATTTGAACGGGATGAGAACGGCGGATCAAAAGGAAAAAAAATATGACTGAAAAAATTGCGTGAGACTAGCAAGGTTAAGGAGACGCAATTGGGGGGGGGGGAACGGAGAAAAAGTCACGTTTCCCAAGTTGACATAAAGTAAGGAACTCGACAGAAGGGACCTTGGATATGATACGCCACAGTCATTTATTGGACGCTTTTGCGATACCAAGCCTTTTATTTGAATTCAGCGGCAAACACAGATGCTTGAAATATTACAAAATTTAAAAAGTAACTTTTTCTTAATATTAATGTTAGGAATATAAAAATTAGCTGGCCGGATGGCCCATTCTGAGCAGTGAAATAATATGCTTTTATTTATACAGACGGATAGATAATAATGAAGATAATGACAAAAGACAGTGTTGTTCACATCAGCGAAAGACTGCATTGAATCTAACATGTCACTATTTGCACAAAAATCGCGACCTTGAAGACTCAAGTGTCCAAATCTAGTTAGAATGAAAGAGAAGGGGAATTGGTGGAAGCTGTGGCTAAAAATAACTTTACAGACAAAAAGTGTAGAGGGGACGAATAGGTTGGTTCAAAAAACAAGTACGTTTTTGTGGAAACGCAAGTAGAGACGGACGGACTAACAGATAAAAATCCATACTTGACTGAAGCATGACTGAAATGACTTTAGTGTAGGAAATTTGAATTTAAAAAAAAACCAAGGCATTGATTGGCCACAGACAATCATATTATCCGCGCTCAGACGAGCTTTTTTGCCATTCCTCAATAGTTGTCCAGTGATAGACACAGTAAATTTCAAGTGTGGTGATTTCCAAATGAAATAAATTGAAATAAGTTCAGGGACGCCATACTATAGCCAGCAGCTCAGCTGAGTTTTGCTAGCATTTCTGTGTTCTTTATTCATAATCTGGTAAGATTGAAATTATTTCTTTGCATATTTTGAATATTGTTTAAGGTTTCGAGTGATTTGATACTGCCATATCGAAATCTAGCCTTACAAACAAGTAAGGATTTGCTCTAGACCCCCCGCCCTAGTTCAGGGTCTAGGGACAAACAATATATATACTCCAGCAATGATTAGGAAGGACAGATCAAGTGTTGAGATCAGTGGAACATATCACCTATCATATCCTAGGGCAAGAAGCTAATAAACATATTTCTGAATATGTAGTCTGGGAGAACTTATCCTATGGGAAACCAACTTGGTAAGATGTGTTGTATGGTCGGAGAGATCTGACCCTGTCTAAATGGTGTTATTGTAAATTGTTACGTAAAGAAGTGGCTCCTTAGGTAAGGTTCTGAACCCAAACCAATACTTTATTTCAGAGCTGTGAGTTTTATGTTGACACCAAAAGGTGGTGTCAAATGCTGTGTAGATAATTGACAGTGAGGACCCGTGCAGTGTCGCATCTCGGCAGAACAGCCTTGTATTGCCCCCAAGCCCGGAGAGGTGGGGCCACCCGATATATTGCCCCCAAGCACGGAGAGGTGGGGCCACCAGATTCCAGCACCAGCGCTACACCTTCAAAGTTACGTAAGCAGGCTGGTCTGCTGGATTTACACCAACTTCATAGACATAACACCCAAAGTGAATTCCTACTAAAACATCCCATTTACTTCCATCATTAATGGACAATGTTTGGTAAACTTAGACAGGGAGGGATGAAGCCACCCCAACAGCACATCTATTCATCGTTCTCCCAGGGAAAATAACATTATAAACTGTAGAAATACTAACTAATCTTAAAATTTGTATACGTACACACATTTTATTTATCATGTCATTTATTCATGCCATTCACTCATAAATTCCAAAATCTTTTCATATGTTCTGGCCAAATAAAACCTTGGTTCAGAACAAATAAATTTAAAAAAAAGATTTACTTTCTAAAATTTCACCAGCTGGATTTAGTTCATTGTGTTCTAAATTTTATTGATAATATATTATTTAATATCTGTGTGTGTGTGTTTGTATATATCAATACAACACATTACATTCAGTACCCTAGATTATAACGTAGCCACATTCATTAGGAAAAAAGATAGGTGTGAGGTCGTAGTGGTAGCAAGAAAGGCCTACTGAAAATTCACAACTACATTTTATCTCAGGAGCCTTCACAGCTGACCTCATACATTACACTTAGTAATATCACCATCATACAATACCATCAAAACCACTACATATATTGGGGTCTTGTCCAGGGATAATTAGCATAAACAGTAATATAAGGATCTCCTGGTGGGAGAAATAAAATTAGGGGAACAAAATTGTAAAATTCCCTTAAAATTAAAAGTGTCCCTTTAAATTAAAAGGGCAATTAGAAGTTGGTGAATCTTCACAGCCAGTGTTAGTTAATTAGTTAATTAGAATTATTTTGGTCTAGAATAATTATAATTACTTTAGAGATTGGAAATTTTACTTTGCTTATTGCTAGATTTGTTTAGAAAGTATGGCGGAGCTAGCAAAATTTAGATCAGCTGCTGTGCTGACCGCAAAGGAGATGGGAATGGATGGTCAGGTTTTAATTCAATACGTAACGGCTGAATGTGATAAATATATTGAACGGGAAGAAAGGAGATTAGAAAAAGAGGCTGAAAGAAAATTAGAGTCTGAAAGGTTGGCTGAAGAGAAGAGGTTACAAATTGAGGCTGATAGAGAAATTAAGAGGCTGCAGATTGAGGCAGAAGACAAACGACAGCAAAGGGAGGCAGAAGATAAAAAGGACGAAAGGGAGGCAGAAGATAAAAAGGCCGAAAGGGAGGCAGAAGATAGAAGGTTGCAAAGGGAGCACGAATTACGACTAAGGGAGCTGGAGTTACAAGGCCAGGCTCCTGAAAATGGTGCCAGCCCTTTTGCCTCAGATGCTACGCCCAGTCTGGGAGCCTCAAACTCAGCTATGGGGTTTCATTTAGACCATTTTGTTGAAAAAGACGATGACATAGAGGGGTACCTAGGACGTTTTGAGTTATTAGCTACTACATATGGGTTAGAGAGAGAGAGGTGGAGTTTAAAGCTATCACAGGGACTGAGAGGTACTTCTTATGAAGTCTTTGCTAAAATGAACAGGGAAGACCAAGACAATTATGACATGTTAAAGCAGGCTTTGTTATTAAGGTACGAGAAGAATGGTGAATTTTATCGTAAGAAATTTAGAAATGCCAAACTGTTGTCTGGGGAGACATACCACCAATTCTCTGCTAGACTGGAAACCTATTTGGAGAAATGGACTGCTCTGGGGAAGACCCAAGATCTTAAAGAAATGATCATGATTGAGCAATTGAGAGAGTCCATGGCTCCAGACATGAGAAAATTTCTCATGGAACAAGGTGCAGAGAAGTTGGGAGAGGTTTTAAATGTCGCTGAGAGGTATCAGGCAGCCCAGGCAGAGGTAAGTGGTGCTAAAAAGAAGCACATAGACAATTTTAAAGCTCCACAGCAATTTAATAAATTTGATAATAGAGAGCAGGGAAATAAAGGTAGGACAAACTTTGAGCGGCCAAGAAATGACTATCGCGACAGAAACTCACAGTTCAATGACCAAAAGTTCAATGAAAGAAAACCGTTGAACCAAGGAAACAGATGGTGTAAATGGTGCAAGAAAGATAACCATAATGTCGTAGATTTCCGATAGGAGAATTAAGACTAGGTTTGGTCCCTTCTGAATAGGTTTGAATAGGTGATAGACTCAGTGAGAGTTAGTGAAAGGTAATAGAATTTCCACACACGTGAGATGATAGATTTGATATAGTGGCTGTCTCTGAAAGCGAAAAGAATTCTTCTCTCTCTCACCTATCTTCTACAACAGTTGTTACAGCGTCAGACAGACTACACCAATATACATATTACGTATATATTTCTATCACTCACAGGCACGCACATACACGTGACGACAGGTAAACACACAGACGTGGGAAAACTATAACAATGATATATATATATCTAGAACGAGCTGACCAAACACGATCATTAAGTTCAAGAGCGATTTTATTATCAGGAAAAATCGGCTCACAACATCAAAGAAAGTACATCAAGGAAAATACATATACACATAGTCATAAAAAATCAAGGAAATGTTGCAAGGATGATAGCCCCGTTATAGTGTTAACTCTAGGTTTAGCCCGGCCTCGTTAAGAGAACAGATGATGGCGCCAGAGTCACAGATACATAGGGTTTGAGTCTAAGAGTTTTTCTTTGATTTATCTCGTAATTATATGCACAGAGTTTGAAAAAAATCTGATTTAACCTAAGACAAAAACACAAGAACTCTAGCCTTAGCAACAAATTATGCAGATTGGAAAAAAAATTAGGACAGCGACAGGGTGTCAAAGATATAATAGTGAAAATATCACTCAGACCAGTGTACACTCATTCATTCCGCCATGGCTTCTCATTCGGGTACTCACGACTTTGCTCGCTGCCTCTTGGAACACATTGATCTTAGATTTTCACACAGACTCAAAAAATGCAGTCTTCTGCCAAGAAGTCCCCAGTTCCAAAAGACGTATTAAACTTGGAGTCTCCGGGAACGACTACTTGGGTATGCAAATTTGTTCAAATGTCTGATTAAGTCACCTAACAATTATTCCAGGCGCGGGAGTTAGCAGAGCACAGTGTCAATAGCGTAGGTTTCTAAAAAAATGATGAATGTCAGGTCGGTGCCTTCCCTCAGTATAGGATTCACTTTAGTCACACCACAGATTTGTCCACAAGATATAATCTAGTCGGGAAATGATTGTTAATATTCACGCCACCAGGCAGCAAATTATATAGAGTTTCTAGAAGAAATTAAGTGCTGGCTCCAAGGTCCAGTATTTATCATTACAGTCTTTGAAAACACGTTATAGGGATATTAGTATTTCTGTCTAACTTGCACCGTCAGATCAGTGTTACTTGAGAAAACCCACGTGGTTCAAAATAAGGACTGTCTATTTCTTCACAAGTATGGAAACTACTACTAGGTGCTGGTAAAGTTAGGGTCACCCCAAAACTTTCACTGTGTGGAGGAAAAATAACACATATAATATAATAAACAGAATCTGAACTGGTTATAACTTACATTTAAACTTGCAAGCAGAGAGCTTTGCTTAACATTTAAACTTCCCGTGACGTAAGTTATATTTAAAAATCAGCATTCCTCATAAATTAGGAACACGTGCGTATCCCGTCATCATTCATGAGGCTCGATTCTAGAGTTTATACGTTAGTTTAGAAAAATACACTCGACTGAGTATTAGCGGTTAAATTAAATTCATAAATAGCTACAATTGCCGTTATAAGCTAGAAATTAAATTTTTAGTCTGCTTTCCACTGAATGCTTCCCTAGAAAATATAATAGCCTACCACTTTATTTCTCTTCTGCGCTAAAGAAATAGATTAAAATGAATTTAGCGATTTAACACTTTAACACTCACAAAATCTATATATCTATCATATTAATTACCTCAACCACAGAATTACAGGTAGTCGCACAACTTAAGAATAAAAATGCTGAAAATATTTCTGGAAGTCTAGAAGTTCGACAAATTGCCGAAACAAACTGAGATCTTCGCTAACAGCTATTCTGTTTTCGAGCGACCTATCTACTGTGGAGTCTATGAGCGAGAATGAAATTAAAGTTTCAAACTTGGCCAATATCTTAAAATCAGACAAAGGGCCCAAACTTATTTCGCCAAGCGAAATTATCTCCCCTACTCCCAACATTTACGTCCGCTTAACGCGTGTCGTAACTGTCACCTACTGACCACGATGTACGCGTGTCAGTTTCAAATCCCAGACAGCCTGACTCCATTGTAGGGCAGTTTTCACACTACAGCTGACCATGGCCCAAGTGGGCGCCGTGTCAGTTTGGGATTTTCGAGACAAATGTCTGGATACTGACCGGTGCAGATGTAAAGTATCACACCTCACCGGGACTATGCCGAGAAGAAGCTCGCGCGCTCGTTGAGAATGTAGACGATTTGCTACGTCCTGTGTTCAGCGAACCGACTTATCACGCCTTCTGACGCCCTGCAGCCCTGACATCTACGTAATATCGTCCTAGCGCGATTCTCAGTTTAAGAGAAAGGAAAACAGGTAAAGTTTGCGAATATATGAAAATAATATTCGCAAAACGAATGGATGAAAAATACACCGGAAAAAAAATTACAGAGATAATAAAAGAGAGAATTTATGTGAAAGAATAGGAAGAAGATGTAGGAAATTAAATGACTATAAACCCTACGTGACAGAGCCTCCCCCCCTTTAAGATATGGAAGCACTCCATGTCTACGTTATGGAGTTTAATTTCCTATAACCGTAGCTTCGGGGTGTCTGTCTTCTTCCCTCTCCTCTTCCCCCTCCATCTCTGTCCAATTCCTACTCAAGTCCACTCCTCAAAGTTTCCTTCCCCTGGAATGTCTCATATGCGCGCTTGAAAGAGCGTCGCCGCTTCTGACATTTTTGAAAGATTTCCTGTGATAGCGGTGGAATATCCCTGCCACTATCATCATCTTCGTCAGTTTTGGCGATCGTCAGGAGATGGTCGGAGGTTGGCACTGGTTTTTCCAAGTATCTCTTTAAGAGATTTAAATGGAAAACCTTCTCCTTTCCTTCAATAGAGATCTGGTAGTTAGCCTTAGAAATCTTTTTCAGGACGGTAAACGGCCCTTGCCATCCGATCTTCAGTTGGTTGTTCTCAGTAGGGAGTAACACCAAAACTTTCTCTCCTGCTTCCAGTTCTCTCTCTTCCGCGACTTTCCTGTATCGGTTAGCGTGCTTGGTGCGTGCTCGCTTAAAGTTAGTCGTTGCTAGGTCCCACCCTAGTTTCAACCGTTCCTTTAAAACCGACACATATTTACTTGCTGAGACGACTGTCTCATCCGCCTTCTCGTCTGTCAGAGACTGAAGTAAGGCTTCAAGCGGGCCCTTAATGGGTCTGCCGAATAAGAGTGTAGCTGGCGGAAATCCTGTGGAAGTATGAGGAGATTCTCTGTAGCCAAATAATGCTGCAGGAATACAGAGATCCCAATCTTCAGGTTTCACTTGTGCCAGCTTACTTAGCATCATGGTGAGGTTTCCATTAGCACGTTCCACGAGCCCATTTCCCGCCGGAGTATATGGCTTAGTGTGGATGTGTTGGGTCCTCAAGATCTTAACGATCTCATCCATCAACAGGTTTCGGTATGGAGATCCATTATCCGTCAACACTTGCTGAGGGAATCCCAACCGAGTGAAAATCTGCACGAGGGCTTCTGCGACATGCTTGGCATCTGCGCATGTTAGCGGGATAGCTTCTGCCCATAAAGTGCATGTATCGACTAAGGTCAGGATAACCTGTTCCTTCTTTTAGTCCTTTCGAAAGGCCCTAAAATGTCGATCACAACCCGTTCGAATGGTGTTCCCACTATTGGCATTTCACCCATGTGGACTGGGGGTGTCCGTTGCTTGGGTGGTACACGTTGGCACTGGGCACAGGATTTGACGTACCTGATAATATCAGTGTTTACTCCTGGCCACCAATAATGAGTGGTTATTCGTTGGTTTGTGGCGTTCTGTCCCATGTGTCCGCTAAAGGGAAGAGAGTGCCCCATTTCTAGGATTTGGCTTCTGTACTGTTTCGGTACTAGGAGCTGGTTGTAACCTTGGTCAGGCTTGCCCGTTCTCCGATAAAGTACGCCATCCTTAGAAAAAATGTCCCCGTGCTGTTTGGGTTCCTTAGCCATGGGCAGTTTCCTAAAGCAGGGTGCCAAAGTAGGGTCCTTGTATTGCGCTTCTTTAAGTTCCATGGGTAACAAATTCGGCGCAGGCTCCCGTTCCTTCTTGGTTTGCCCTCTAGTAGTTACTGCTGCCACAATCGGCTCTTCCGGTTTCCCAATACACACGTATCTCCCGCCAAGTATGACTGGGTAGATGGGATCATCCATAACAGCCGCTTTGATCACACCTCTGACAAAGTCAGAGTGTATCTCCACCAATGCGATGGGAAGCGCTGTAGGTGCATCACTCTTACGAACTCCACAAAGTTGGACGGTCTCTGCTGTCTCTTGACCGGGTTTGACCAGGTTTCTGGCAACAATGCAATCATAAGAAAGCCCCGTGTCAAATAAGCAAGAAGTTTGAGAACCGTTCAAAATAACAATACCTCGCGTTGAGGGTCTATCCCCAACAGGTTTGGAATCACTGTCAACAATTCCGCCTTGCGAGACTGTCAATAAGCATCCGATGCGTTTCGGCTCGGTGTGCTCGGTCTGATCATATGTCCCGTGCTCGGGGGTTCTCCCTTTGCCACCTTGTCCTTTCTGGCTACGCTGCCATGTAGGGCGGTCGGGTTGATCAGACTGTTTGGGGTGGTTGGGGTACTTGTTCTTGTAGAACTTGGATTTTTCAGGAGGGGGGTTTTGAGGTCCAGTTTCTCTGTGGTTGTTTAGGTTAGAAGCCTGAGAAGATTGCTCTAGGTTATGTTTTCGAAAATGCTCCTCTGTCGGTTTCCGCTTTGTGGCCGGTAGTTCAGCCAACGCATTGTGATAACGCTCAGACTTTTCCAAAATGTCTTCAAGTCTTTCTGCCCCCTGCTCAGCGAGAAATCTCTGGGTATCAGCAGACAAAGTGTTCTTTATTTGTTCAGTTAGAACAAGTTCCTCAAGACCTTCATAGGTAGAGGGGAGCTGCGAAAGCTCAAGGCACTTTGTTAGATATCCCTTAAGACGAGATGAGAACTGGTGAAAAGTTTCAGAATTCTCTTTCCGGCTGTTGCGAAACAGTTGCAAAAACTTGCGAGCGTTCATTTCAAAGCGCTCCAGTAACGCTTTCTTCAACACATCGTAGTCGTCTTGTTGGCTACTTTCCAGCTTAGAATAAACATCATAAGCAGAACCTTTTAGGGCCTGGGAAAGTTTCATATTCCAACGCGACCTCTCTAACCCGTACAGAGTTGCAATTTTCTCAAATTTTTCTAACCATGTGTCAATCTTCTCATTTGGACAAGGAAAAGATTCAAGAGTGAAAGACATAGCATTTAGTTGAAGAGATTTAGTGTTAGCAGGGTCAGTTAAGGAAGAATGAGGAGAAGACTCTCCATTGCTGGAGGTAGAGGCAGCCCCACGGCTCTGAAGTTCTAGAGCTTTAAGAGCCAACTCATGTTGTCTCTCCTTCTCTCTTTCCTCTCTCTCCTCCCTCTCCTTCTCATGCTGTCTCTCCTTCTCTTTCTCTCTTTCCTCATGCTGCATCCTGCGGATTTCCATTTCCTCGTCCATTTTCTTCTGCTGTAAAGCTTCGGCTGCTTCTTCTTTCCTCCTAGCTTCTGCTTCTTTCCTCTTGAGTTCTTCTTTTTCCTCTTTAGCTTCAGCTGCTTTCCTTTCCGCATCGTATCTCTCAAGTTCGTCTCTGACAAAAGCTTTCGCTTCTTCTCCTTCCAGTCCCTCCTCTCTCGCTTCGTCCCTGAGAAGTTGTCTAAGCTTTGCCCTCTCGGCCATATTATGTCAGTGACTGAGACACGTGGAGATAGAAAATAGGAAAAAGAATAACCTGGTTCCTACCACTTACGAGAAAAAAAACCCCAAAAATTCAAAAGATGATATCCTTAACCCTGGGATACCTCCTCCAAAGTAAAATCTAACTATCGCTGCTATTATCGGCAATAAAGCACTTAATGCAAAACACGACTACGCCAAATAAATGGTAGTTAAGATTACAACTGAAAAATAAGTTGCTACAGTGGAAAAGCAAAAGAGTATAGCAAAAATTAAAGAGAAAAATAATCCCTTAATTTTTAAAAATCCACTATAAGTTCGCCCCTGAAGTCAGATCGGGTAAGGGAGGGAATTAATCTGGACAAAAAGTCCGAAACACACTCCTTAACTTAGTTCAAACGCCGTTCTGCCTCAGTACCCAGTGAATGTTATACACTCACCACTTTACCAGCATTTAGTATTACAATCCGCAGTTAACATATATCCCGACAAAATCAACCTGTAACTAAAATGTATATTATTCAAAGATGCTGTGGAAAAAAAACCTATTAGTTTGTGTGGTCAGCACGCCCGTAAACAGATCGCTAGTCTAGGGGGTAATTTTTTTAAAGATATAACAACTCACAAGACATCACACTCTTACTCTATATGAGAATACAGAATCTTAAGTTCAAAATCCAGATAGACGAGTCCACGTTTGTCGTACTCGTCTTCCTATTCTAAGTTCAAAGACCGGAAACGAGCCCTCATTTGTCGTAGATTTCCGATAGGAGAATTAAGACTAGGTTTGGTCCCTTCTGAATAGGTTTGAATAGGTGATAGACTCAGTGAGAGTTAGTGAAAGGTAATAGAATTTCCACACACGTGAGATGATAGATTTGATATAGTGGCTGTCTCTGAAAGCGAAAAGAATTCTTCTCTCTCTCACCTATCTTCTACAACAGTTGTTACAGCGTCAGACAGACTACACCAATATACATATTACGTATATATTTCTATCACTCACAGGCACGCACATACACGTGACGACAGGTAAACACACAGACGTGGGAAAACTATAACAATGATATATATATATCTAGAACGAGCTGACCAAACACGATCATTAAGTTCAAGAGCGATTTTATTATCAGGAAAAATCGGCTCACAACATCAAAGAAAGTACATCAAGGAAAATACATATACACATAGTCATAAAAAATCAAGGAAATGTTGCAAGGATGATAGCCCCGTTATAGTGTTAACTCTAGGTTTAGCCCGGCCCCGTTAAGAGAACAGATGATGGCGCCAGAGTCACAGATACATAGGGTTTGAGTCTAAGAGTTTTTCTTTGTTTTATCTCGTAATTATATGCACAGAGTTTGAAAAAAAATCTGATTTAACCTAAGACAAAAAACACAAGAACTCTAGCCTTAGCAACAAATTATGCAGATTGGAAAAAAAAATTAGGACAGCGACAGGGTGTCAAAGATATAATAGTGAAAATATCACTCAGACCAGTGTACACTCATTCATTCCGCCATGGCTTCTCATTCGGGTACTCACGACTTTGCTCGCTGCCTCTTGGAACACATTGATCTTAGATTTTCACACAGACTCAAAAAATGCAGTCTTCTGCCAAGAAGTCCCCAGTTCCAAAAGACGTATTTAACTTGGAGTCTCCGGGAACGACTACTTGGGTATGCAAATTTGTTCAAATGTCTGATTAAGTCACCTAACAATTATTCCAGGCGCGGGAGTTAGCAGAGCACAGTGTCAATAGCGTAGGTTTCTAAAAAATGATGAATGTCAGGTCGGTGCCTTCCCTCAGTATAGGATTCACTTTAGTCACACCACAGATTTGTCCACAAGATATAATCTAGTCGGGAAATGATTGTTAATATTCACGCCACCAGGCAGCAAATTATATAGAGTTTCTAGAAGAAATTAAGTGCTGGCTCCAAGGTCCAGTATTTATCATTACAGTCTTTGAAAACCCGTTATAGGGATATTAGTATTTCTGTCTAACTTGCACCGTCAGATCAGTGTTACTTGAGAAAACCCACGTGGTTCAAAATAAGGACTGTCTATTTCTTCACAAGTATGGAAACTACTACTAGGTGCTGGTAAAGTTAGGGTCACCCCAAAACTTTCACTGTGTGGAGGAAAAAATAACACATATAATATAATAAACAGAATCTGAACTGGTTATAACTTACATTTAAACTTGCAAGCAGAGAGCTTTGCTTAACATTTAAACTTCCCGTGACGTAAGTTATATTTAAAAATCAGCATTCCTCATAAATTAGGAACACGTGCGTATCCCGTCATCATTCATGAGGCTCGATTCTAGAGTTTATACGTTAGTTTAGAAAAATACACTCGACTGAGTATTAGCGGTTAAATTAAATTCATAAATAGCTACAATTGCCGTTATAAGCTAGAAATTAAATTTTTAGTCTGCTTTCCACTGAATGCTTCCCTAGAAAATATAATAGCCTACCACTTTATTTCTCTTCTGCGCTAAAGAAATAGATTAAAATGAATTTAGCGATTTAACACTTTAACACTCACAAAATCTATATATCTATCATATTAATTACCTCAACCACAGAATTACAGGTAGTCGCACAACTTAAGAATAAAAATGCTGAAAATATTTCTGGAAGTCTAGAAGTTCGACAAATTGCCGAAACAAACTGAGATCTTCGCTAACAGCTATTCTGTTTTCGAGCGACCTATCTACTGTGGAGTCTATGAGCGAGAATGAAATTAAAGTTTCAAACTTGGCCAATATCTTAAAATCAGACAAAGGGCCCAAACTTATTTCGCCAAGCGAAATTATCTCCCCTACTCCCAACATTTACGTCCGCTTAACGCGTGTCGTAACTGTCACCTACTGACCACGATGTACGCGTGTCAGTTTCAAATCCCAGACAGCCTGACTCCATTGTAGGGCAGTTTTCACACTACAGCTGACCATGGCCCAAGTGGGCGCCGTGTCACTTTGGGATTTTCGAGACAAATGTCTGGATACTGACCGGTGCAGATGTAAAGTATCACACCTCACCGGGACTATGCCGAGAAGAAGCTCGCGCGCTCGTTGAGAATGTAGACGATTTGCTACGTCCTGTGTTCAGCGAACCGACTTATCACGCCTTCTGACGCCCTGCAGCCCTGACATCTACGTAATATCGTCCTAGCGCGATTCTCAGTTTAAGAGAAAGGAAAACAGGTAAAGTTTGCGAATATATGAAAATAATATTCGCAAAACGAATGGATGAAAAATATACAGAAAAAAAAATACAGAGATAATAAAAGAGAGAATTTATGTGAAAGAATAGGAAGAAGATGTAGGAAATTAAATG
>JAMPIV010000655.1:0-31430 GCA_024509875.1 Oreohelix idahoensis | reverse complement strand
ATCTCTAACACTTAACTCACGCTACGTCATAATGCTGAGACCTAATATAGGTGATATCTCTAACACTTAACTCACGCTACGTCATAATGCTGAGACCTTATATAGGTGATATCTCTAACACTTAACTCACGCTACGCCATAATGCTGAGACCTAGTATAGGTGATATCTCTAACACTTAACTCACGCTACGTCATAATGCTGAGACCTTATATAGGTGATATCTCTAACACTTAACTCACGCTACGTCATAATGCTGAGACCTTATATAGGTGATATCTCTAACACTTAACTCACGCTACGTCATAATGCTGAGACCTTATATAGGTGATATCTCTAACACTTAACTCACGCTACGTCATAATGCTGAGACCTTATATAGGTGATATCTCTAACACTTAACTCACGCTACGTCATAATGCTGAGACCTTATATAGGTGATATCTCTAACACTTAACTCACGCTACGTCATAATGCTGAGACCTATATAGGTGATATCTCTAACACTTAACTCACGCTACGTCATAATGCTGAGACCTTATATAGGTGATATCTCTAACACTTAACTCACGCTACGTCATAATGCTGAGACCTTATATAGGTGATATCTCTAACACTTAACTCACGCTACGTCATAATGCTGAGACCTTATATAGGTGATATCTCTAACACTTAACTCACGCTACGTCATAATGCTGAGACCTTATATAGGTGATATCTCTAACACTTAACTCACGCTACGTCATAATGCTGAGATCTAATATAGGTGATATCTCTAACACTTAACTCACGCTACGTCATAATGCTGAGACCTTATATAGGTGATATCTCTAACACTTAACTCACGCTACGTCATAATGCTGAGACCTAATATAGGTGATATCTCTAACACTTAACTCACGCTACGTCATAATGCTGAGACCTTATATAGGTGATATCTCTAACACTTAACTCACGCTACGTCATAATGCTGAGACCTTATATAGGTGATATCTCTAACACTGAGACCTTATATAGGTGATATCTCTACGCTACGTCATAATGCTGAGACCTTATATAGGTGATATCTCTAACACTTAACTCACGCTACGTCATAATGCTGAGACCTTATATAGGTGATATCTCTAACACTTAACTCACGCTACGTCATAATGCTGAGACCTTATATAGGTGATATCTCTAACACTTAACTCACGCTACGTCATAATGCTGAGACCTTATATAGGTGATATCTCTAACACTTAACTCACGCTACGTCATAATGCTGAGACCTAATATAGGTGATATCTCTAACACTTAACTCACGCTACGTCATAATGCTGAGACCTTATATAGGTGATATCTCTAACACTTAACTCACGCTACGTCATAATGCTGAGACCTAATATAGGTGATATGCTACGTCATAATGCTGAGACCTTATATAGGTGATATCTCTAACACTTAACTCACGCCGGGCGTACGTCATAATGCTGAGACCTTATATAGGTTATATCTCTAACACTTAACTCACGCTACGTCATAATGCTGAGCCCTTATAGGTGATATCTCTAACACTTAACTCACGCTACGTCATAATGCTGAGACCTTATATAGGTGATATCTCTAACACTTAACTCACGCTACGTCATAATGCTGAGACCTTATATAGGTGATATCTCTAACACTTAACTCACGCTACGTCATAATGCTGAGACTTTATATAGGTGATATCTCTAACACTTAACTCACGCTACGTCATAATGCTGAGACCTTATATAGGTGATATCTCTAACACTTAACTCACGCTACGTCATAATGCTGAGACCTTATATAGGTGATATCTCTAACACTTAACTCACGCTACGTCATAATGCTGAGACCTTATATAGGTGATATCTCTAACATATATAGGTGATATCTCTAACACTTAACTCACGCTACGTCATAATGCTGAGACCTTATATAGGTGATATCTCTAACACTTAACTCACGCTACGTCATAATGCTGAGACCTTATATAGGTGATATCTCTAACACTTAACTCACGCTACGTCATAATGCTGAGACCTTATATAGGTGATATCTCTAACACTTAACTCACGCTACGTCATAATGCTGAGACCTTATATAGGTGATATCTCTAACACTTAACTCACGCTACGTCATAATGCTGAGACCTTATATAGGTGATATCTCTAACACTTAACTCACGCTACGTCATAATGCTGAGACCTTATATAGGTGATATCTCTAACACTTAACTCACGCTACGTCATAATGCTGAGACCTTATATAGGTGATATCTCTAACACTTAACTCACGCTACGTCATAATGCTGAGACCTTATATAGGTGATATCTCTAACACTTAACTCACGCTACGTCATAATGCTGAGACCTTATATAGGTGATATCTCTAACACTTAACTCACGCTACGTCATAATGCTGAGACCTTATATAGGTGATATCTCTAACACGCTACGTTAACTCAACACTTAACTACGTCATAATGCTGAGACCTTATATAGGTGATATCTCTAACACTTAACTCACGCTACGTCATAATGCTGAGACCTAATATAGGTGATATCTCTAACACTTAACTCACGCTACGTCATAATGCTGAGACCTAATATAGGTGATATCTCTAACACTTAACTCACGCTACGTCATAATGCTGAGACCTTATATAGGTGATATCTCTAACACTTAACTCACGCTACGTCATAATGCTGAGACCTTATATAGGTGATATCTCTAACACTTAACTCACGCTACGTCATAATGCTGAGACCTTATATAGGTGATATCTCTAACACTTAACTCACGCTACGTCATAATGCTGAGACCTTATATAGGTGATATCTCTAACACTTAACTCACGCTACGTCATAATGCTGAGACCTTATATAGGTGATATCTCTAACACTTAACTCACGCTACGTCATAATGCTGAGACCTTATATAGGTGATATCTCTAACACTTAACTCACGCTACGTCATAATGCTGAGACCTTATATAGGTGATATCTCTAACACTTAACTCACGCTACGTCATAATGCTGAGACCTTATATAGGTGATATCTCTAACACTTAACTCACGTGTCATATCTGAGACTAATAGGTGATATCTCTACTTTAACTCACGCTACGTCATAATGCTGAGACCTTATATAGGTGATATCTCTAACACTTAACTCACGCTACGTCATTCATAATGCTGAGACCTTATATAGGTGATATCTCTAACACTTAACTCACGCTACGTCATAATGCTGAGACCTTATATAGGTGATATCTCTAACACTTAACTCACGCTACGTCATAATGCTGAGACCTAATATAGGTGATATCTCTAACACTTAACTCACGCTACGTCATAATGTCATAATGCTGAGACCTATATAGGTGATATCTCTAACACTTAACTCACGCTACGTCATAATGCGTCATAATAGGTGCTGAGACCTAATGCTGATATATAGGTGATATCTCTAACACTTAACTCACGCTACGTCATAATGCTGAGACCTTATATAGGTGATATCTCTAACACTTAACTCACGCTACGTCATAATGCTGAGACCTAATATAGGTGATATCTCTAACACTTAACTCACGCTACGTCATAATGCTGAGACCTTATATAGGTGATATCTCTAACACTTAACTCACGCTACGTCATAATGCTGAGACCTTATATAGGTGATATCTCTAACACTTAACTCACGCTACGTCATAATGCTGAGACCTTATATAGGTGATATCTCTAACACTTAACTCACGCTACGTCATAATGCTGAGACCTTATATATAGGTGATATCTCTAACACTTAACTCACGCTACGTCATAATGCTGAGACCTAATATAGGTGATATCTCTAACACTTAACTCACGCTACGTCATAATACTCACGCTACGTCATAATGCTGAGACCTTATATAGGTGATATCTCTAACACTTAACTCACGCTACGTCATAATGCTGAGACCTTATATAGGTGATATCTCTAACACTTAACTCACGCTACGTCATAATGCTGAGACCTTATATAGGTGATATCTCTAACACTTAACTCACGCTACGTCATAATGCTGAGACCTTATATAGGTGATATCTCTAACACTTAACTCACGCTACGTCATAATGCTGAGACCTTATATAGGTGATATCTCTAACACTTAACTCACATATAGGTGATATCTCTAACACTTAACTCACGCTACGTCATAATGCTGAGACCTTATATAGGTGATATCTCTAACACTTAACTCACGCTACGTCATAATGCTGAGACCTTATATAGGTGATATCTCTAACACTTAACTCACGCTACGTCATAATATCGAAAGCTCATATAGGTGATATCTCTAACACTTAAATCACGCTACGTCATAATGCTGGTGATATCTGCTACGTCATAGACCTTATATAGGTGATATCTCTAACACTTAACTCACGCTACGTCATAATGCTGAGACCTTATATAGGTGATATCTCTAACACTTAACTCACGCTACGTCATAATGCTGAGACCTTATATAGGTGATATCTCTAACACTTAACTCACGCTACGTCATAATGCTGAGACCTTATATAGGTGATATCTCTAACACTTAACTCACGCTACGTCATAATGCTGAGACCTTATATAGGTGATATCTCTAACACTTAACTCACGCTACGTCATAATGCTCTAACACTTAACTCACGCTACGTCATAATGCTGAGACCTAATATAGGTGATATCTCTAACACTTAACTCACGCTACGTCATAATGCTGAGACCTTATATAGGTGATATCTCTAACACTTAACTCACGCTACGTCATAATGCTGAGACCTTATATAGGTGATATCTCTAACACTTAACTCACGCTACGTCATAATGCTGAGACCTTATATAGGTGATATCTCTAACACTTAACTCACGCTAACACTGAGACCTTAAGGTGATATCTCTAACACGCTACGTCATAATGCTGAGACCTTATATAGGTGATATCTCTAACACTTAACTCACGCTACGTCATAATGCTGAGACCTAATATATATCATATCTCTAACACTTACACTATACGCTACGTCATAATGCTGAGACCTTATATAGGTGATATCTCTAACACTTAACTCACGCTACGTCATAATGCTGAGACCTTATATAGGTGATATCTCTAACACTTAACTCACGCTACGTCATAATGCTGAGACCTTATATAGGTGATATCTCTAAAACTTAACTCACGCTACGTCATAATGCTGAGACCTTATATAGGTGATATCTCTAACACTTAACTCACGCTACGTCATAATGCTGAGACCTTATATAGGTGATATCTCTAACACTTAACTCACGCTACGTCATAATGCTGAGACCTAATATAGGTGATATCTCTAACACTTAACTCACGCTAATGTCATAACGCTACGTGCTGAGACCTAATATAGGTGATATCTCTAACACTTAACTCACGCTACGTCATAATGCTGAGACCTTATATAGGTGATATCTCTAACACTTAACTCACGCTACGTCATAATGCTGAGAGCTAATATAGGTGATATCTCTAACACTTAACTCACGCTACGTCATAATGCTGAGACCTTATATAGGTGATATCTCTAACACTTAACTCACGCTACGTCATAATGCTGAGACCTTATATAGGTGATATCTCTAACACTTAACTCACGCTACGTCATAATGCTGAGACCTTATATAGGTGATATCTCTAACACTTAACTCACGCTACGTCATAATGCTGAGACCTTATATAGGTGATATCTCTAACACTTAACTCACGCTACGTCATAATGCTGAGACCTTATATAGGTGATATCTCTAACACTTAACTCACGCTACGTCATAATGCTGAGACCTTATATAGGTGATATCTCTAACACTTAACTCACGCTACGTCATAATGCTGAGACCTTATATAGGTGATATCTCTAACACTTAACTCACGCTACGTCATAATGCTGAGACCTTATATAGGTGATATCTCTAACACTTAACTCACGCTACGTCATAACACTTAACTCACGCTGAGACCTTATATAGGTGATATCTCTAACACTTAACTCACGCTACGTCATAATGCTGAGACCTTATATAGGTGATATCTCTAACACTTAACTCACGCTACGTCATAATGCTGAGACCTTATATAGGTGATATCTCTAACACTTAACTCACGCTACGTCATAATGCTGAGACCTTATATAGGTGATATCTCTAACACTTAACTCACGCTACGTCATAATGCTGAGACCTTATATAGGTGATATCTCTAACACTTAACTCACGCTACGTCATAATGCTGAGACCTTATATAGGTGATATCTCTAACACTTAACTCACGCTACGTCATAATGCTGAGACTTATCTCTAACACTTAACTCACGCTACGTCATAATGCTGAGACCTTATATAGGTGATATCTCTAACACTTAACTCACGCTACGTCATAATGCTGAGACCTTATATAGGTGATATCTCTAACACTTAACTCACGCTACGTCATAATGCTGAGACCTTATATAGGTGATATCTCTAACACTTAACTCACGCTACGTCATAATGCTGAGGACCTTATATAGGTGATATCTCTAACACTTAACTCACGCTACGTCATAATGCTGAGACCTTATATAGGTGATATCTCTAACACTTAACTCACGCTACGTCATAATGCTGAGACCTTATATAGGTGATATCTCTAACACTTAACTCACGCTACGTCATAATGCTGAGACCTTATATAGGTGATATCTCTAACACTTAACTCACGCTACGTCATAATGCTGAGACCTTATATAGGTGATATCTCTAACACTTAACTCACGCTACGTCATAATGCTGAGACCTTATATAGGTGATATCTCTAACACTTAACTCACGCTACGTCATAATGCTGAGACCTTATATAGGTGATATCTCTAACACAACACTTAACTCACGCTACACTTAACTCACGCTACGTCATAATGCTGAGACCTTATATAGGTGATATCTCTAACACTTAACTCACGCTACGTCATAATGCTGAGACCTTATATAGGTGATATCTCTAACACTTAACTCACGCTACGTCATAATGCTGAGACCTTATATAGGTGATTATCTCTAACACTTAACTCACGCTACGTCATAATGCTGAGACCTTATATAAGGGATAGATCTAACACTTAACACACGCTACGTAATGCATTATATGCTGAGATAATGCCTTATATAGGTGATATCTCTAACACTTAACTCACGCTACGTCATAATGCTGAGACCTTATATAGGTGATATCTCTAACACTTAACTCACGCTACGTCATAATGCTGAGACCTTATATAGGTGATATCTCTAACACTTAACTCACGCTACGTCATAATGCTGAGACCTTATATAGGTGATATCTCTAACACTTAACTCACGCTACGTCATAATGCTGAGACCTTATATAGGTGATATCTCTAACACTTAACTCACGCTACGTCATAATGCTGAGACCTTATATAGGTGATATCTCTAACACTTAACTCACGCTACGTCATAATGCTGAGACCTTATATAGGTGATATCTCTAACACTTAACTCACGCTACGTCATAATGCTGAGACCTTATATAGGTGATATCTCTAACACTTAACTCACGCTACGTCATAATGCTGAGACCTTATATAGGTGATATCTCTAACACTTAACTCACGCTACGTCATAATGCTGAGACCTTATATAGGTGATATCTCTAACACTTAACTCACGCTACGTCATAATGCTGAGGTGACCTTATCATAGGTGATTATATCTCTAACACTTAACTCACGCTACGTCATAATGCTGAGACCTTATATAGGTGATATCTCTAACACTTAACTCACGCTACGTCATAATGCTGAGACCTTATATAGGTGATATCTCTAACACTTAACTCACGCTACGGCATAATGCTGAGACCTTATATAGGTGATATCTCTAACACTTAACTCACGCTACGTCATAATGCTGAGACCTTATATAGGTGATATCTCTAACACTTAACTCACGCTACGTCATAATGCTGAGACCTTATATAGGTGATATCTCTAACACTTAACTCACGCTACGTCATAATGCTGAGACCTTATATAGGTGATATCTCTAACACTTAACTCACGCTACGGCATTGTTTCCTATGGGACTACCTTTACTTTTTGTATTAGTGGTAAAGTAATAGTCGTAGTAATTGTAGTAGTTGCTGTAGTAGTAGTAGTAGTGTTGTAATAATCAATCAATAAATCAATACCCCATTGCTCCCCATGGAACACGATAAGTTTTCTTGTTGCGTGACGTCAGCTCAAGGCTTTCTTTTGTCTTCCTTATCATAGTCATCTCTGTCTCCAGGTCGTTTCTCCCTCATGGTATTCTTCAGTCTGTCGCCAGGTCGTTTCTCTCTCATGGTATTCTTCAGTCTGTCTCCAGGTCGTTTCTCTCTCATGGTATTCTTCAGTCTGTCTCCAGATCGTTTCTCTCTCATGGTATTCTTCAGTCTGTCTCCAGGTCGTTTCTCTCTCATGGTATTCTTCAGTCTGTCTCCAGGTCGTTTCTCTCTCATGGTATTCTTCAGTCTGTCTCTTGGTCGTTTCTCATGGTATTCTTCAGTCTGTCTCCTGGTCGTTTCTCATGGTATTCTTCAGTCTGTCTCCAGGTCGTTTCTTATGGTATTTTGAAGTTTGTCTCCAGGTTGTTTCTTATGGTATTCTTCAGTCTGTCTTCATGTCTTTTCTCATGGTATTCTTCAGTCTGTCTCCAGGTCTTTTCTCATGGTATTCTTCAGTCTGTCTCCAGGTCTTTTCTCATGGTATTCTTCAGTCTGTCTCCAGGTCGTGTCTTATGGTATTCTTCAGTCTGTCTCCAGGTCGTTTCTTATGGTATTCTTCAGTCTGTCTCCAGGTCATTTCTCATAGTATTCTTCAGTCTGTCTCCAGGTCGTTTCTCGTGGTATTCTTCAGTCTGTCTCCAAGTCGTTTCTCATGGTATTCTTCAGTCTGTCTCCAGGTCTTTTCTCATGGTATTCTTCAGTCTGTCTCCAGGTGTTTACTCATGGTATTTTTCAGTCTGTCTCCAGGTCGTTTCTTATGGTATTCTTCAGTCTGTCTCCAGGTCGTTTCTTATGGTATTCTTCAGTCTGTCTCCAGGTTATTTCTCATAGTATTCTTCAGTCTGTCTCCAGGTCGTTTCTCGTGGTATTCTTCAGTCTGTCTCCAGGTCTTTTCTCATGGTATTCTTCAGTCTGTCTCCAGGTGTTTACTCATGGTATTCTTCAGTCTGTCTCCAGGTCTTTTCTCATGGTATTCTTCAGTCTGTCTCCAGGTGTTTACTCATGGTATTCTTGAGTCTGTCTCCAGGTCGTTTCTTATGGTATTCTTCAGTCTGTCTCCAGATCGTTTCTTATGGTATTCTTCAGTCTGTCTCCAGGTCATTTCTCATAGTATTCTTCAGTCTGTCTCCAGGTCGTTTCTCATGGTATTCTTCAGTCTGTCTCCAGGTCTTTTCTCATGGTATTCTTCAGTCTGTCTCCAGGTGTTTACTCATGGTATTCTTCATTCTGTCTCCAGGTGTTTACTCATGGTATTCTTCAGTCTGTCTCCAGGTGTTTACTCATAGTATTCTTCAGTCTGTCTCCAGGTGTTTACTCATGGTATTCTTCAGTCTGTCTCCAGGTCGTTTCTTATGGTATTCTTCAGTCTGTCTCCAGATCGTTTCTTATGGTATTCTTTAGTCTGTCTCCAGGTCATTTCTCATAGTATTCTTCAGTCTGTCTCCAGGTCGTTTCTCGTGGTATTCTTCAGTCTGTCTCCAAGTCGTTTCTCATGGTATTCTTCAGTCTGTCTCCAGGTCTTTTCTCATGGTATTCTTCAGTCTGTCTCCAGGTGTTTACTCATGGTATTCTTCATTCTGTCTCCAGGTGTTTACTCATGGTATTCTTCAGTCTGTCTCCAGGTGTTTACTCATGGTATTCTTCAGTCTGTCTCCAGGTGTTTACTCATGGTATTCTTCAGTCTGTCTCCAGGTGTTTACTCATGGTATTCTTCAGTCTGTCTTCATGTGTTTACTCATGGTATTCTTCAGTCTGTCTCCAGGTGTTTACTCATGGTATTCTTCAGTCTATCTCCAGGTGTTTACTCATGGTATTCTTCAGTCTGTCTCCAGGTGTTTACTCATGGTATTCTTCGTCTGTCTCCAGGTGTTTACTCATGGTATTCTTCAGTCTATCTCCAGGTGTTTACTCATGGTATTCTTCAGTCTATCTCCAGGTGTTTACTCATGGTATTCTTCGTCTGTCTCCAGGTGTTTACTCATGGTATTCTTCAGTCTATCTCCAGGTGTTTACTCATGGTATTCTTCAGTCTATCTCCAGGTGTTTACTCATGGTATTCTTCGTCTGTCTCCAGGTGTTTACTCATGGTATTCTTCAGTCTGTCTCCAGGTGTTTACTCATGGTATTCTTCAGTCTGCCTTGTCAGCTCATACTTGAGGCTTCTAAAACACGGAAGGTCTGGTGAAGGTTTCTACAGGTTTTCTAAGTGTGTCTTCTATCCACCGTCAGCCTTTTCTTCTCAGTGGTAGTTGCTGTTTTTGTTGTAGCAGCTGTTGGAATAGTAGCAGTAGTTGTTGTGATCTTAGTAGTAGTAATGCTAGTAGTAACACTAATATTATTGCTAGTAGTAGATGTAGTTGTAGCAGGTTAAATATCCAAATTAGTATTCAAAGTAATCTCTATTTCCATAGTGTTAATACGTATGTAGTAGAAGAGATACAAATAATCACAATAAATATCGTGCTCATAATGGTGTTAAAATAGTACTAGTAGTATTTGTCACAGTCAAGAGAAAATACAGAAGTGACGTGCACTTAGGAAAAGAAGACTCCTCCAGAATGTATTATAACAGAAATTAAGAGAGTTTTTAAAAAAGTCGGTAGAGTAAAAAAACTAGGCACGTTAATAACATAAGATTGAAAAACATCTCATAAGGTGAAGAGTGGAATAGCCCAAGTAAAAGCAGTGTTCAATAACATGAACAGTATTTAGTGAACAAAATACCTCGAGATCACATAGATGATTAACATGTTAGGAATAGAATAGATAGGCAAAGAACGTGATGAAGATGTCCTGACATTTGTCAGTATAACTGATGTAGATGCCCTGACATTTGTCAGTATAAATGATGAAGATGTCCTGCCATTTGTCAGTATAAATAATGAATATGTCCTGACATTTTTCAGTATACGACGGAATCATATTACTCAAATATGAAGAAAACAAGCCACTGTCTCGAGCGTGTTACACGAAGAAGAACGTTGGTGTAACAATAAGCAAGACTGGAGGAAAGTGGATATTGGACAACAAAAAGGGAACATACACGACAATATAAAAGTCGTTGCTTGAAAAGAAGCCAATATCAGAATTGATAATTAGCACTCGGGACATAATTTGTAGAAAGGCATAATCACACACCGCAGTTGGTGTGGAAAGTCATGATCACACACCCCAGTTGATGTGGAAAGTCATGATCACACACGTCAGCTGGTAAGGTGTTTGAACATGTATAGGAAGTTATAGCAAACAGAACCAACAGTAATAACACCATCAGCTCTTAGAATTTAAAAATGTTACTTACATGCATTAATCCGATTCCATAGAAAATCCCAAAACACAAAACATAAACATTTGAGAAGTGACACATCCTGGCACCGCCCATCCACACTGTTCTATTCTAGTAAGAAGCTTCCTCAGACGAATCCCTTAATTCAGATGTTAACATTTGGTAAAACAGGGGGGTTAACAACGAGTTCACGACAACACGTATCTTCATATCATATTTATTTATTCATTATCTTTCTTTTCCCTGTACAGTATTTACGATTTGAACTATTTCACCCTAAAGCCTTGTTGTCCTGTACCATCTGTTCAAGACATTTCAACCACTGCGCCAGTTTTCATCTGCACGTGGTTTTAGTCTCCCTTTATCGTCCTTCGAATGCTTTGCTATCTTTCTCTCCCTCTTCCTCGTCTTCTTACTTTATCATGTCATCTACCTCGGAACAGATTTTATTTTAAATTAATGGATAAAACTCTCAAGTTCAACCTTTGACAGGATGTAATTAACATATATGATGTCCAGCATCAATATAGATAATATACTGATCTGCCGTCACCCGCTTTCTGACTATACCCCCCACCTGCAACATTCCAACCAATCAAATTGTTCATCTTGTTTATTGTGTATGTTTGTTTTGTCAATACGCCTTAATACTTATTTTATTGTGTGTCTTAAACAAATATTAAGGGGGAGAAAAAGAATAGAAACAATTTTGTGCCTGCGTGCTCGCACACAGAGAAGGGTGGTGGAATTATGTGTGATATTAATTCTTGGTTCGCAATGCCAGATGCTTTGAAACTTTTTATTCTTGAGTCACAGTTGCTTGAGTAGAACAGAGTGATTTAAATGGAAGAACGAGAAGGTAATCAATTCTCATGGATACACGAAACCATGTTGTCGCATGACAAGGTGCAAGTTTGCAGATAACGTGCTCATATACACGGCGGATCTCACTGGAATGTAGGAGGAATCTTGGTTAAGATAAAGACATGGACAGTGATGTAATACTTCCAGCAGATGGAATTTATTGTGATAATCTACGTATTACCAGCAAGTAACATCTTGGAAGATATTATAAGAGATGTGTCTGTGAAGTAGTGAGTTTGTAAACATGGCAGGTGAAACGGAAGAAGCAAGACCTTATATAGTTACGGAGTTTGAAAATCATATATACAGGGCAATATCTTATGCTGTCATGTAGTAATATTCTACATGAGGGTAATGGAGGGACCAAGATCAAAATCAGAAACACATTCGCAATTGATTTGACAATTCAGATGCTAAGATAGACTGCTCCTGATTGGACTTCCCCTCTAAGCAGCAAGCTGGTTGAGTAGACGAAATGTGCGCATATACTCTACAGCGTTGTAAGACTACTTCAATGACTTCTAATTTCGCCAAGAAGAAATCAGACAGCCAGGAATACAGAGTATTATAATCCAAATACAGGACACGCCATAGCACTGGGCGTGAATTCTAAAATTAGAAAAGAGTAACCCCAGAGACATCACTTTGCGCTTTAAGTTCTAGGATTCAACTTCAAGTGCACTCAGTTGGATGCCTAACTCACCTAAAAGGTAAGACATCTTAAAATGTTGTTCGACCATATTCGGACGTTTTCTGTTCAAAAAGTCTGTGCTCGCGCAAAAAAAAAAAAAAAAAACTCGGGGTAAGTTGAAATATATACATTTTGTCATTTTTTTTTTTTGCATTTTGACATGCATAATTTGTTTTTGGATGTACATTGGCATATGAGGCTGACCACCTCATCACTGCAAATAACTTGACAAATGAAGCACCATGTAAGAGCTGGTGACTGCTTCGTGCGGGCTTCCTCACAAGGAATCAAGTGCAGAGTTGGGCCCAGGTTTCATAGAAAACAGGGAGCGAATGATGATGTCATGGTCTATATCTTTATTATACTAACATTTTAGTACGTTTTATATGCATATATGTATAGAATATTTCAATTGTCGTCTTCCGCTGCCCAAAATCACTTTCATTCGACTCAATGGGTCAAATTTAATGCTTAGGGAGGGAAAAGTCTGAGAAAGATGAAAGAGTGGATGGAAGCGGAGGTCACCTTTTCCTCATATCAGGAGGCCCGATACTTAAAACGAGGCATTTGTTTCCTCTTAGGTTGTGGAGCAAGTTGATAGCAGTCGTCGCTAGACGCCTGCATCAGACGTGCATTGAAGACGCTTGCTTTGACAACCTAAATAGTTACTCCGGTCTTGCTGCAAGGAACGTGCTGCTGCCACAATATCTGACTCCTGGAGAGAAGAAACCTCTGGTAACCAGCAGTGACTGAACCCGAGATCATCGATGAAGTATTTTCAACACCTGGTCAGATACGTCCAAAAGTACTGGCACAGTATACAATCTGTTAAAATTTCCACCCAAATTATCCCATGATGATAAAAATAATTGATTATTTTCCTTGTTAGTAAGTTTACAACAACTTAGATGATCACATTTGTTATGCTTGCCATTCTGTAAAATTCCTTTGAGGTACCCTTTAATAGAAGCATTATTCTTCTATTTACATCTCTGCCAAGAGCAATTTTGAGCGAAGGTTGATACATTTTAAAACCTTCATCCTGTTACTCGGAGTTTGGCCATTAGTAGACCACTACTGCAGAACAGGGGAGACAATCGTGTGAGACAGAGGTAGATAGAAAAACACACGGAGAAGAGAAATGGAGACAGAAATGAAGATCTAAAGGGTAAAGAAGAAAAATTCATTTAACATTCAACATAGAATGATCGATGGCGTGAGGTTACACTCATAAATTACAGCACAGAATCGTGATGTGTTTTATAAACGTGTTATATCCTGCAAGCAAGAGACCCGGGAACTCAGACAATACTAGTGATCGGGTGCCGAAGAACTGGGGCGTTTCACAAGTCAATATCTACACAGAAAGATGAAAGAGCATGTTGTGGACATTGAAGATAACACAGAAAAAGATTTTTACACAAAAAAGAATGAACAGTGAAATTATGAAAGAGTAAAAGAAATTACACACATTGTCTAAAGAAATGTCTGCTTTGAGATATAACAAGGAGAAATTTGTGTATTATTTAAGATAGCATCCACTGGAATAGTTCATTCGTGTTATTTATTCTATTTATTTTTCTGTTGTGAGAATTACAAACATTACTTTTAAATTGAATAAAAAGAGTATATTCTGCGAATATAAAGATGACACCATTGCGTTACCGGGGCTCGAAAGGGGTGCATATAATAGTAACACTGTAACCCACCATGCATGTCGCAAAAGTAACAAAGAAAGGTTTGGACATCAGACCCGTTACCAAACTGTGCAGAAATTTTAAACCACGAAAACTTCAACAAGTAAAGGTCAAGGAAATAATTAATGCAATCAAGCCATCCAGAAGTAGGTGCTCAGGTAAGGCGGCTCATGACGCTATCCAAAAAGAAGCCGAAAGGAGTCTGGATTGTCGACTAACTTTTTTATGTAGGAAAATTTCCTGGCTTGGCAGCCGCACACAATGGAAAAGCTACAGACGTTTATCAATGGGTACTTGAGTAGAATAAACAGATTAAAACGGTACGACAAGGTCACCAATGTGGAACTGATGACAAGAACCAGACAAGAACCAGACAAGAACCAGACAAGTGCCAGACAAGAACCAGACAAGAACCAGACAAGAACCAGACAAGTGCCAGACAAGTGCCAGACAAGAACCAGACAAGTGCCAGACAAGAACCAGACAAGTGCCAGACAAGAACCAGACAAGAACCAGACAAGTGCCAGACAAGAACCAGACAAGAACCAGACAAGTGCCAGAAAAGCGAGCAATAAGAATACGATGTCGATGAACAGGTTACACATTGAGGAAACACGTTGATCGCATTACAAGGTAGGGCTTTTTCTGGAAACTCCATCGTAAGAGAGGCAGGTTAAATATAATAACGCATGGAGAAGAGATTTGGAGACAGGCGTAAAAATAATGAGAAAGACGTTGTAAGAACTTGCGCTGATGGCACGTGACAGGAGGACTTGACATGTGCTTGTTGAAGGCCTTTGCTCCGAGGGTAGCTAACGGGTATTAACTGATTGATTGATACAAAGATGAGACAGAGATACAGTATGGCTGTTGCGAGAAGGCCTAGTTCCATCATGCAAGAAATATATCATGTTATAGCACGTTTCACTAGCTTTGCCCAACTTCAATATGTAACAGGGTAGACTATTAAGTAGCTACAACTGTTAGCCTTATAGTAAAGTATTTTATGAATGACTAGTTAGATAAATAAACTACTAGTCAAGAATCAATGACATCATCAGTCATGACACACATGAACCCATGATGTCATCAAACCTTGTGTGGCCTCCATACAAGTCAGACCGGAAAACATTTAGATTAGAGAGAACTTTAAACAATGGTTGGTCATCATCACATAGAAACAATAATGTTAGACTAGAGGATTCGTAGCTAGTTAGGTTAAAGATTATTTCAACAGTCCACTAGCCCCCAAGATCAATCATTAGAAAGTTTCCGGTCTTAACTCCAATAAGAAATACTTCCTCTGGCGAGCCATAGCACCAGACCAGTATAAAGACTGATGCATCTTAGTAACCAGTCAGAGAGAGCTTGAGACAGTTATCTCAAAGCTAGTGTCCAACCGAAGGTGTTATCTTTACCCTTTTGAGATGTGAAGACGTGTTTTTACCTCCTGCTGTAACTTCTCAGGTTTGTGGTGTTAGCCTTAGCTGTTAGCTTAGGCTAGCCTTGTGACTTTTGTTTTGTGCGTGCTATTTGGTTTTATAACCAAGAAGTAGGAAAAATGTCAGCACCTATTGTGCCAATAATTGAAATAAATACAGATGAAGATTTGGAAGGAGGAGTCCTTCACAAACCAGGGACACTGATAATTACTGTTACCGGCCCACAGGCCAATAGAGCATCTTATTCGTTGTTAGCGAGTATCCTGGCAGGGCCTGTAGGAGTGGGACTGAGTGGCATTGCCACACTATACAGGTTTTCTGGACCCTTTAGGTGGTACGCCACTTTAACTGCGGCAGCGCAGATCAAGCACTATCAAGGCCTACATGGCAAAAAGCTAGAGTGGTCCAATCCACAGATGACCGTGCATATCGAGCACCTGGACAAAGAAACGTCCAAGGGTATCCTGCACTGGATACCGCCAACAATGAAAGCAGAGGCGGTGAGGAGGATCGCTGCGGAAGTGACCGGAGATAAGAATGCTGAAGTCAGCAGAATTAAGACGGCATACGACATGTGGAACTTTTCCTACAGGCCGTCCAAACAACAGGTACCGCACTTCGCGCACTTGAAGATGACAGGTGACAGAATACAGCGAGTGTGGGTGGCCCTGCCGGGGCGCAGAATTCAATGTACGATATGTGGGCTTGATACGCACTGGGTCAGCCAGTGCCCAAAGAAGCGGGCGGCCCCCACTCATGCCAAACAAACAAGAGAAGAAGAGGCAGTGGCAGACAAAACTCCAGCGGAGCAGAGTAGGGCAACTGACTCCCCGGCCCCAGAAAATACTGAATCGGAGTCTGAAAGTGAGAAGAACACAGAGGCAGAATTTACAGATGTGCTGTCTAGAAGGAATGCGAAGAACAGGAAGAGGATGCTATTGCAGGCAACAAGGGCTGTAAAGACGAAGGAGGTGAGGTTAAACTCCCCCAGCAAAAAAGCATTGCCCCCATCGCCCAAGGCGTTGACATCAGAACCCTCCCCCAGGAGCGTGTCAACACCAACAATTGATGAGCCGAAGCAAACTGAGTCCGAAGATAAAGAGTACCCCGATATGACAGAGGCGTATCAGATGGAGGAAGAGGCGACGCTAGAAGAACCCCAACTCACCTGGGCGAGCATGACAGAAGACATTGACTTGATGATGCCACAAGCCAGTATATTTATAGACGGACAGGAGTTTGAACCAGTAAACGCATGAGCTTACACCCACGAGTCTTTTTTCCATGCGCTGTGACCCAGCGTAAGATGTCCAGCGTCAAGCGAGCAAGAGGTGTATGCTCCAGATGGCAGATGACAAATGGTGCATGTGAGGTCAAAATGCAACCAGTAGTCACCCCCCCCCCCCCCCTGTGCGTGTACTGACGTGGTGGACAAAAATATACCAATGCGTGGGAGAATGCACTCTTTCCAGTCGGCAAGAAAGAAATTCGCAAAAAGCAATGTAATTTTAAAAGTAAATGATATAAATAACTATAGTTTAGGTGCTTTTTTACAGTGTATTTTAGGAGTTGTGTTGATTGTAAATAGTTTTTTGCTGTTTAGTTTTTACATAACACGGCACACACATCTACACTTTTAAAATGCGCACAGTTTTAATTAGGCAACCAACCCTCCCCCCTGTCAGGGCGAGAAGGACTGACAACGCAGCGTTGCCTGCGTTGGGCCCTAATCAGCAGGGCACAACGACCTTTAGCCAGCGACCAGTCACTAATGTGTCGAGTAGTCATTTTACAGACAACGGTCAGCCCTTATGCACCGCTTTGTCAAGAAGTGCAAACATGAATGTGTTGAGTGGTTTAGTAATGACAGATAACGGTCAGCCCTTATGCACCGCTCTGTCGAGTAAACTACGTGGAACAGGTACACCCATTACAACATGTGATAAATCTTTAGATAGTACTTTGCTACCGAGTAATTCATCTATGGCATGTAGCCAGCCCCAGACCACTACATTGCCTTGTAGTTTAGATATGGCAAGTGGCCACTCTGCCACTTTGCCAGGTAGACAGTTTGCAACAAGTGGCCAACCCTCAGATACCACTTTGTCAAGACCCCTAGTTCTAATATCCCTCAATATCAACGGTTTGAGGAATAAGCTAGAGCACATTATCAAACTAATTAAAAAAGATAAACCTGATTTTTTGTTCTTGCAACAGACAGGGATCACGTCCGACTCTTCTGCCAATCGGATCGTAACTAGATTAGGACTTAAACATGGCTGGTTCGCCCTAGGCCCCAGGCATAGCAGTGTCGCCATCTTACAAATTAACGAAGATTGGGACACAGTACATTATAGGACAGACGGTTGTGGCAGAACCGTCATAATTCAAATACAGAGCAAACACAATAAACATGACATGCACACGCTCATTAATATATACGCACCCGCAGTAGACACTGAACAACCCAAATTTTACGACGGACTGTATGACACTATAGATAAGCACTACAAAGGAACTAGAATAGTGTTAGGGGGAGATTTTAACAGTGTTTTGGCAAACTTAGACAGTAGTTCCTTAGGCCCCGTATCTCAGAGAAAGAAAATTCAAATACTCCTATCAATACGACATTTACAACCCATTCTTGACAAACATGACCTAGTAGACGTTTACAGAAAACTACAACCGAACACACAAGCTTTCACATTTCACGACAAGACAAACCCATATTTTAGACAGGCCTCAAGACTGGACAGGTTCTACGCATCCAATAATTACAATATACACAAAACCTACCATATAAAAAACACGCTTAAATTTACAGATCACCACGCAGTATACATAGTTCTAAGTACGGGACACACATATACAAAATTAAAGAAATCCCCGCATTGGAAATTCAACAATAACTTGCTAACAAATACCTTCTTCACAGATACAATAACACAACTCATTCAGGGTTACACACAGGATATCCCCAAAAACAACATTGCAGAATATTGGGACCTGCTAAAAAACACAATAAGGGACAGAACACAGACTTTAGCAACAACAATACACAGGGCTTTTAAGAGGGAACAAAATATATTGGAAGACGCAATAAGTTTAACTAAACAGATAGACAAATCCAACCCACACATTCATACTTTAGAAGAGAAATTAGACCTGTACAAACAACACACATACCAAGGGGCTCTCCTTAGGTCAAAATTAAATACTATTACACAAGAAACACCCAGTAGACAATATTTAGCGATTGAACAAAATGTACAACACAGATTCAGGAAATATTTGAAATGAATGGGAAACAACAGACTGAAGACATTAATATTAGACACGCTTTTTTTGAATATTACACAAAATTATACGCTAAAGAACCAACTAACGTAAACATACAGGATAAATTTCTACACTACACAAAACGTTTAAGTGATGATGAGAGCAAGAAATTAGACGAAACTTTAACTTTAGAAAACTTAAGGGAAGCAATCAGTACTTTCCAGAAAAATAAATCACCCGGCCCAGATGGGTTAACGGCAGAATTTTAATTTTTCTTTTTCCCAATTTTAGGCCTTCTATTAATTAAAGTATTTGAGGAAGCCTTCCAGAAAGGAGAGCTTCCGAATAGTTTAAATGAATCCTTTATTACTTTAATACCTAAAGATAATGCTGACAAAAAGTCAATCAAAAATTACAGGCCTATTTCGCTTTTAAATACTGATTATAAAAGCTCTCACTCTGAAACTTAAATTATTCATGCAGAACTTGATACACGCTGACCAACAAAGCAGTGTACATGGTAGGAACATCTGTAGACATACACACTTCATAAGGGATTTGATTACATACACGCACGATAGACAGTGTCAAAGTGCAATACTATCATTAGATCAGGAAAAGGCCTTTGACAGAGTATCACATTCCTTCTTACATAAAACGTTACAAGCAAACAACATAGGGGAATACTTTAGAACATGGATAGAAATCTTATACAAAAAACCCCATAGTAGAATATTAATTAATCACAGTTTAAGTGACCCAGTTAGGCTGACAAGATCAGTGAGACAGGGGTGCCCTTTATCTCCCCTGTTATACGTTTTAACACTAGAGCCAGTGCTGGAAAAAATAAGACAAGATGTAAACATCACTGGGACTTTTATACCCGGGAAAGGGGAAAGAAAATCATTAGCGTATGCTGATGATACTTTATTCCTCCCAGCAACTGTAGATTCCATAAGAAAGATATTAGAAACCTTTACAGAGTTTGGATACGCTAATGAATCCAAACTAAATATTCAAAAATCTAGTTTAATGGGATTAGGTAAATGGGCAAACAAGACGGATTTCCCCTTTCAGTTAACGCAAGTTAATAGAATCAAAATATATGGGATAAATTATTCCTGCAACCCTTATGACCCCAATACAGAGACATGGGTAAAGTTAGTAGATAAAATTCAAAACATGATAGAGAAATATAAATACAAGACAGCTACTATTTTTGGGAGAAGCATCATAGTAAACTGTTTCATTATGTCTAAAATTATATATACAGCAAATATCCAAATTATGCCAAAGTCAGTGGTAACTAAAATAAATGTTTTGATTAGGAATTTCATTCTTAGGGGTACTTTTAAAAGTATTAAACACTTAACCCTAATACAGCCCAAACATAAAGGGGGGATAGCCTTACAAGACATCAACACTAAAATTAAAGCTTTAAGGATTAAATATATAGGGGAGATAATTAAAAACCCAAATTTGTACTCATTAGCACATTATTATATCGGACTTAGGCTAATTAAGTTACACAAACTAGAAAACAACCAACCACATTCCTTTGACACCCCACCACCTTTTTATAAGATATGCATAGAAAATCTAAAAGGGAATGAACGGTTAATAAAACAAGACACTAAACTCATATACAAACTTTTAGTAGGAGCACAGGAACCCCACTTAGGTACACGAATAAAACGGGGGTACAATATCACCGCATCTTTTGACCGAATACCATCACCAACCAAGATCTGCTTACTCGTAGCAAGCAAGAGGACATGCACACCATCATAGCTGGCAGACGCTGCAGCTGGGTTGGTCATGTCCTCAGAAGAGACCCCGATGCCATCACAAGAACAGCTATGTTTTGGACCCCTGAAGGAAAGCGAAAGAGAGGCCGACCAAAAACAACTTGGCGGAGGACTGTGGAGGCTGAGATGCAAAGAATGAACCAGAGTTGGGGCACTGTACGAAGGATGGCCACCGACCGTGCAAAGTGGAATCAATTTGTTGTTGCCCTACAAGACGCCACTAGGCGTGATGGCCACTGACTGCTTTGACGGTCGGTGGTTAAGGATCGAAGAAGAAGAAGACAATATCACAATAGATTACACACAGAGTTTTGCAAACATTCACGCAATAGACGTCAAGCCACAAGCCAAACAAGTTACATTTAGATTACTGTACAGTTTAACACCCATCATGAGCAAGCATTCAGCAATGAAAGCAGACAAGGCGCAACCAAGGTGTAAACTGTGTAGTAACAATGCAATAGAAACAGAAGACCACTTGTTTTATATATGTAGAACAGTGGTCCCTACAATAAACAAACTAAGAACACTAATAACTTCCAAAAGACCGCATTCGCTCAGCATGTACCAAGTGGTCATGTTGAATATTTTACCTAAGTTACCGAGACAAACAGAGCTTAAACTCTTAACTTTATTAGCAGAATTTAGATACTTAGTGTGGATATGTAGAAATAGGGCAGTACATGACGGCATACTTTACGACAGTAGAATATTTTCACAGATATACGAACAAATAACACAAAACATAATAGAACAGATTTGAAATTTTTGTGTTGTTGTTGAAATACTTAAACCTTTATTGACCTTTCATTTGTCATGCAAAGCAAGGTAGCTTTGCTTGTAAATATTTCACGTCATGTAAAAATCATACTTGAGGCCTTTGGGTCATCATGCAAAGCAGGTTGCTTTGACTGTAATTAACCTTTATTATATACGTCTTCATTAATCATCTCATAGTAGGGTGTCGATGTTCATAGCCTCATTTGTTTCACCATCTATAATAATTTTGGTACTCACTATGATATTGTTTGGGATATTGCTTGGGATATGGTTGGGATGTTTTGGGTTTTGATATGGCTTTTGTTATGTATCCTTTTGTTATAATATTGCTGACTTGTTGTTATTACTTACTTGGGAATAGGGAGAGAGGGGAGGGAGGGATAGTAGTTCACTTACTTACTTACTTAGTCGTTCCCCTTCTACCGTGAGGTGTAGAGGTTTGGAAGAGAGAGCGCCAGACCATTCTATCAGCTGTCTTCTTCCTGGCCTGGTTCCATTCTAGTCCTCGGTCCTTCAAAGATTGTCTAATGTTGTCCTCCCAGCGAACTCTGGGTCGTCCTGGAGGTCTGGATCCCTGGCTCTTTGTTTCCCATGCTTGTCGTGGTAGCCGATCTTCTCCCATTCTGCAGACATGGCCAAACCATCTTAGTTGGGACTGTTCTATTTGGGTCTGCAGCGGATGGGATTTCAGGCCTTGACGTATCGTCTGGTTGCGGACCATGTCTCTTCTTGTTACTTCAACCACTTTCCTCAGATACCTCATTTCTGAGGTTTGATAGTAGTTCACACTATGTACTATTTAGAATGTATATGAATTTTAACTCTTGTAAATACTATGGATGTTGTAAAATATTGACCCAATAAAGGTTTAAAAAAAAAAAAAAAAAACGTTCTTTAGTTTAGGTTTGGAGCAACTTGGCACTACGACTACTATTGAAAAAAAGCCCTTGACTTCTACGTTTTGTCTAGAGATCTCCTACCGACCAGGAAAGTTAGTGAACCAGCGCTAACCCCTGCCACGATTATGTGAGTGGTTCATTCCACTTGAAGTAAGTTCGATCTAGTTTTGATTGAAGTCTCGAATCGTATTTTATTTCGCTAGGATTTCCACAGATCATAAAACGACTAGAGTATTGAGGTGCCGTAAGCCTTTCGCCTTGGAGGCTAAAGCTGGCAGTTTTCATTTTCCTCCCCACCAGAAATTTATCTCGAGCTGCCACTATTTACTTGAAATACGAAACGAAAATAAAGAAAATCTTTTATAACCATTTGGACCTATCAAATGCTTTGCACCATTGAAAGTTTCCATTGACTGTTCGAGTTGCTAATTACTTACCACCCCTTCAAGACCAATACTAAATCCTTTACGGCACTTACGAGTTCTCTTAATTACCTGGGTTGTTCCTCTCTTCTGGAAGCAACACCTCTGGTGAATAACCAGTCTTCCCCAGAAGAACCCCTACCAAGAAAGTTTTGGGATTATCTCCCTTATCTCTGGTGATAGGCGGATTTACATCCCTTCCATAAAACTCAGACTGTCACACACAATATAACTTTTTGGTGCCGTGACCTTTCACACACCAGAGAAATTGACTTTTTGGTGCTGTTAACCAGCTCGTAACTGCTTTTTTACGATGGATTCAGCTACTCAACAGCTTGAGCATCAGGTACTTTTGTTGCAACAGCAAAATCAAATGCTTCAACAACAACTATCACTACAACAAGCAGCGAGTCAAAATTTGCCTGATTCTTTTGAAAATTCTTCAAGCACGTTGCAGTCGATCGCTAGTACTCTTAGCTCCATAACACAGAGCGCCAACTTTCAAAATATTAATAACATTATCAAGCCGTTTCATGGTGATGCTACTCAATTTCGCCAATGGCTTATTGACATTGACAAATTTGTATCTTTGATCCCTACGGCAACCGATGAGGACCGAAAGCGTGTTGCATTCCTCCTCTTCACCAGTCATTAGTGACTGGATTTTCTGCGCCGTCGTTGCACAACACTTTCCTAATGAAACTTTCGCTTCACTAAAGAAGGCACTGGTCAGCCGTTATTCTTCCATAACTGACTGTCAACACGCGTGGACTTTACTTCGTGGAATACGCCAGGATAGACAGGAACTAAAATGTCCCAATTCACTATGCGGACAGACTAATTGAACTTGGCTGGTGAAGATGCCTTCCATTGACTCTTCGTCCACATCTGCGGATATTGATCGGCAGCTTGTCGGTATCTTTATTGATGGATTATCATCCGACACATTAAAATTGCATTTGATCCGCAAGGATCCTCAGACTGTCACGGATGCGATTTAGCATACCAGGGCCATCACAGAGGACAATGTAAAGAAACGCTTTACCAACCGTCTTCCTTGAATTCACAGGTCGCGCGTGAGCACACTAAAGAAGGCCACTTGCGTTTATTCTTCCCATAACTGAACATGTCGCGTGGACTTTACTTCGTGGAATACTTGATTGAACTTGGCTGAAGATGCCTTCATTTACTCTTCGTCCACATCTGCGGATATTGATCAGCTTGTCGTATTTTTATTGATGGCTTATCATCCGACACATTAAAATTGAAAGGATCCTCAGACTTGTCACGGAACCGATGGACGTAAAGCCATTCTCTGTCGTGAGCCTCGCCTTGATCACAGAATTGACGAGGAACCGATGGACGTAAGCCATTGCCGCCACTCTTGGCAGCAACCTTCGAGATTACCACAGTGTTGCGTGATAAATTCTCGCAACATCGTTTTATTACAATATCTATTTTATAACGCAAGGGCAACAACTGCTTGAAATTTATAGTCACTTTTCTCGGTAAGCATTTGTCTTCTCGCGTTGGTATTGAATGCAGTTAAGTTTTGAGCTGTGGTCTTTTTGCGCTGGACTGCGCATGACTGGTCTTGTTTTTTGGTCGATCGGTTTCCGCCCATCACTAGTGGAGTGAGCGATTTGAATGGCGAAAGAGATGCCTCGTTGAAGAGGGGATCTCCGCTATTTTTTGTTCTGTCAGGGATGTGTAGTCCTCTTAATGGATATTTCGTTTATTCGAGATAATACCTCTAGTGTTTCCCACATGCCGGGAGGCATAATATTTCTGTGTAGTTCCTGAAGGCAAGGTAAATTGACTTTTCATTAACTCTATCGATTTTGGGTCGTGAGCGATTTCGATTCATAGCCTGTCTTCGAAAGTCGTCGTCACGAGATGTTTTCCCAGCTCACATGTCGCTGTATTGTACTGCATCGGTTGATGCAGGTCCCAAGGACCATTACTTGCTACTTTGTTAAATGAACTAGGTTTGGAAAACCTTTATTATCTAGAGGATATTTTTGAGGACATTATTTATACTTCGGCAGACGTGTCTGTCTTGCTGAAGTCAGACTAAGGAGAGTGAACTGATCTCATACATCTGGTTATCTCCTGGCTGTTATAGAAAAGGATGGAGTTTTTCACCTGACTACATTTACAGCACTATGAAATATAACATGCATCTGACTCATCATTGTAATGCTGTCTACCGTCTATTGCTGTATTGAATGTTGCTGTGATAATGACTGTTTGATGTGCCTACATATTCGCGTAACCATTTTGTCACTGTGGCGTCCACAATAAATAATGAAGAAAAACGTCAACGGCTGTTACAAGAATCATTGACTTTATACGTCGTGAGTTTACTGACGTTCTATGTGGATTGCCCTTTTATTTTTGTATGAACATTGTTTGACTGAACACATCTGCACACTACACAAAACCAGACATGCGGATACCATCCATCATCATATGGCATCACGCATCATTTGGTGGCCATAAGCTGGTTTGATTCTGGTACCAGCAAACACGGGGTCCCTTACCCACTTCATTTTCAACAAGAATTCATCAGCATCCATCAAGAAATTAACATTCTTCAATACAGTCAACATCTTCAAAATTTTCAAAGTACTCGGCGTTGCCCGGTAAAAGTCAAAATTTCAACTTTTTGACGGAAACAAGAATTTGACAGTACCCGGCGTTGTTACATGTTGCCGGATAACTCGGACTGCTGTTATCTTTTACGCAAGTCAAGCAAGTTGCTGCTGTCAAGGTTCCAGTGCTGTCATTTTTGTGAAGGTCAAGTGCCGGTTGAAACGGGTTGTTTTCTGAAGAAGGCCAAGTACCGATTTCCATCAACTTACTTTTGGATTAGAAGGTCAAGTGCCGAAACAACTCAACACACAGTATTTCAGAAGCTCTTGTACCATCGTGTTAGCAGTGGAAGCAGTTCAGATGTGCCATCATCGTTGGAGCTTCGCTCTTTAGGACGTTGATTGACATCCGTTTTGTCTGCTGTTCGACGATTGGAAGCCTATAAGTTAAGTGGCCTGTTTGTATGTAAACTGTGCCCTTATACTTCTGCTGAGTCTTCTGTGTATCATCTCATTCTATATGTTATATGTCTATATGTTATTTGTATACTTATATGTTTATATTTCAGCGGGTTCTCGGTTGGGTGGTGTCTCCGTTAGATTATGCCACGTCATAGAGGTCGTCTATTGTGAGCGTTTTCTGTAGGGTTTGCAAATTTCCGATACTGGAATTTGCTAAGCGACTTCTGTTGCTATTATGTTAGCTGTGATGACATGTTTTAATATTGTTTTCGTTATTATTTCGCATTCTTTAGTTTTGTTTTGATTTGTTTGTATTTGTTAGCCTACTCTTGTCTATAATTTAGTTTCATACAACATTTTTGTTTATACACTGTGGTGTCATGTATTTTGTTTAATTATAGCGCAGATATCGTCACATTTTTTGTGATATTTCATTAATTTCTGCTTTATTTTTAGTTGATTTCTGCGAACGTTTTTGTATTGTTGCTGATCTTTGTTATTGTTTACATTGTTATTGTTTACATTGTTTGCATTGTTTACATTTTCAATGTTTACATTCTGCATGTGTTTACATAGTCATTGTTTACAGTTATAGTAATTAGTTAATGGGCTATGCTAATGCACTGTTACTACGACACTGATGATAAATGAATGATGAATAGTGTCGTGCACTATTGAATGAGAAGTGCACTTATGATCAAGAATTGATTGTTGATATTTCATATACAAGTTCTTTGATTGGAGACTTGTTTCCCACAGAGACTGGGATAATATAAGGTGAGGTGAATATACAAGTGCTTAATTAAGACTTGTTACACTTAGGTTTGAAATAAATTAGTTAATTATTTCAGGTTTTGGACTCATATGTTAGACAACATGTCTACATTTGAGCACTTTATTGAGCAGGGTAAATTGCTTGGGAAGACTGGTGATAAGTTAGAAGAATTTGCAACTGCTCGATATGATAAAGCAATGGAAGCTGAACAAAAGAAACTGCATATGGAAGCTGAACAAAAGAAACTGCAGATGCAGGTGGATGAAAAAAGATTCCAAATGGAAATGGAAAAACAAAAAAGGGAATCAGAAGCTGAGGAAAGAAAACTCCAGCTAGAAGCTGAAAGATTTCAAAAAGAGGCTGAGAATAAAAGACTTGAAAAAGAGGCTGAAAATAAAAGACTTGAAAAAGAAGCTGAAAATGAAAGACTTCAAAAAAAGGCTCAGGCTGAGGAAAGAAGATTACAGAGAGAGTCTGATGAGAGGAAAGAGAAAGCAAAAATGGAACATGAAGAAAAGGTCTTAGCTTTAGAGTTGGAAAAATTGAAATTGACGAGCATGAGTACTGGTAATGATTCAAACAAGGGTTCATCTTCTGGTAAGGCTAATAATGATACTTTTAAGATTAAGTTACCAACATTTAGTCCTTCCAGTGATGACATAATGTTCTATCTGGACAGATTTGAACAAGCATGTACAGCTCATAACATAGACAAAGCAAAATATGTTTATCAGTTATCAGGGATACTGACAGGTAAAGCTCTAAGTATATTAAATATGGTGGATGAAATTGACAAGAACAATTATGAGGTTGTCAGGGCCGCTTTGTTAAAGAAATATCAGCTTAACGAAGACGGCTATCGTCTACAATTTAAAAACATGTTACCTGAAAATGGAGTTGAATTCTCCGAGTTTATTGCAAGAATACGCATTACTTTCTCACGAAGGGTTGAACTATCTAAGACGGAAAAAACTTATGAAGGACTTATGGACTTAATACTTAGAGACAAAGTCATGTCGTCTGTCAATGAGTCTTTCCTTGCTTTCCTTCATGAACGTAAACCTAAAACAATAAAAGAATTGGAAGATTTCTGTTGCCAATACGTAACTGCGCACCCACACATAACCATGGGTAACTCTAAGGTGAAAGAAGGTTTACCAGTTGCTTCGGCAGCTCCGTATGGCCTAAACTTTGCTCGTAGATTCCAACAAAATTTTGATAGAAAGAGTAGCGGTAATTTCTGTCAAAATCATGGAAACCAATTTCATGGTGATTCTTCTTCGAAGAATTGGAGACAACCTGATAGTACTCGTTACTATCACCCTAATAATTATAAGCATTTCAAAAGAGGATATGGTAATAGAGGTTATTCCTGCCGAAGACCTCAGAACCAAACAAATAGATGTTCGCATCAATGTGAACATGATAGTAATCGTGGAAACTGGAATTCGAACCAGGATAACAATTACCATAGAGACAATAATAACTGCAGAGATAATAATAACTCTGATAACTTCAGAGGTAATAATAGTCGGGGTAGATCTCAACACAAAAAAAAGAGATATCAGCAGGCTAATGCTGTACAACAGGAAACTGAGGGAGCCTGTAACCATGTTGTTGATAGTAAAAACTTTGACGCTGTCACTGGTTCTGCTTTTGACTTTGAGAGAGCAAACAAATGCCCCCAATGCAGTACTTTATTCGAACCGGGTACCATAACTACTTTGAGTTGTGGTCACCCACTTCCCGCTCTTCCTGCTGCTGTTGCGCATGACGGGAGGGGTTCTTTAATTCTACATAAGGGTCTTGTTAATGATACTCCGGTCTCACTACTTTTCGATTCCGGATGCACCACTATTGGTGTTAGACAATCGCTTGTAGATCCATCTTGTGCTACAGGAAGGGTTATTAAATGTGTCACATTTGGCGGCACTCTAGAAAAATATCCTACTGCTGTAATTCGCATTGCCACTCCTTTCTTTACTGGAGATGTGCATGCTTGTCCCTTACCTAATCCTATTGCGGACCTTATTATTGGTCGTATTCACGGAGTTAGGGAGTGTACCCCACAGCAGATTGCTGCTTGGGAAGATAATAACATGCAAGCTACAAATGCAGTAGTTACAAGAGCACAAGCTCTAGAAACACCCGAAACTTCACTGAATAGTGATAATGAAGTTGATAGCCAAGATAGTCACTTAGTAATCACTCGTGACTCTTTCATAAAATTGCAAGAAGAAGATCCTTCTTTAAAAAAATTCTTCGTTCTTGCGAAGAAAGGTGATCCGAATCAGGATACAAATAGAAAATCTTGGATTGCAATGAGAAACGGCGTACTTGTACGTATGGTACAAGATTCGACTACGTCGGCACATTCGCAAATTCTTGTTCCCAAGAGCATGAGAGTGCAAATATTACACCATGCTCATGACTCGCAATGTGCTGGACATATGGGTTTTTCCCGTACGAAGTCGAGAGTCCTTGCGGCTTTCTTTTGGCCTTTTGTCAATAAGGACATTCGTATTTACTGCCGATCATGCAAGGTATGTCAGGAGGTCAAATCTAGAGGACCACGACATGCTGCGCCTATCCAGGCTGCTGACATTCCTATTCGGGACCGTTCAGAAAATGGCCATTAGATATTATTGGCCCTTTTAAGGTCAAGTCGGCCAGAGGACATCAGTTTATCCTTACATGTGTCGATATGTGCACACGTTGGCCAGAGGCTATTCCTCTTAAGAGACATATCTAACTACAGATATCGCAGATGCTCTTTGGTTGATATTTTCTCGCTTGGGGTTCCCCAGAGAAATATTGTCAGACCATGGCACTCAAATCATATCTGACACTATGTCACAGGTAATGTCTACCTTACATATTGAACGATCTCTCAGTAGTATCTACCATCCTATGTCTAATGGGTTAGTTGAGCGTCTGAATAGAACGCTCAAGACTTTGCTTGGTAAGATAACTGAAGATCATCCTCAAGATTGGGACAGGGTTTTACCCGCGGCTCTCTTTGCCTATAGAGAAGTCCTAATGAACACACAGGATTTTCTCCCTTCGAACTTGTCTTTGGCGCGCGTCCACGCGGCCCTATGTCTTTATTACACGATCTCATCACTGCCGATGATATTAGCGATGAAACTCAATCCTCATATGAGTATGTCATTGCTCTTAGACAAAAGATCATTGAGGCATGTAAGCTAGCAACTGCTTCATCAGAAATTGCTAAAGAGAAGGCAAGGCAGTTTGCTAACAAGAATAGATGTCTACGTCAACTTTGTCCAGGTGACAAAGCATTCGTCCTACTCCCCAGTAGGGAAAATAGACTTCTTATTGCATGGAAAGGTCCGTATGCAATAGTCTCTCGGATTTCCGATGTTGACTATGTGGTCGATATTGATGGAAAGCATAAAACTTTCCACATAAACATGCTTTCGGAATTTCACGAACGTCCGGACTATTTGCTGCCTATTTTCCAGGCAACGGATGATGCTCCTGCACCTCACGGTCATTATTCATCCCTGTCTGTCATACAGGATGAGGAATCTACCTTCTCTGATGTCAACCTTCCCCTTCCAGTGGTTCCATTACATTCCACGGAATCTTGGAAAAACGTTTCTGTTTCTCCTAATCTTTCTGGTGACGAACATCGACAAGTCTCGTCGATGTTACAAACATTTCAGGATGTTCTCACTGACATTCCTGGACACACAGATGTCATAGAACATGACATAATTCATACCGACAATAATCCAATTAGGGTTAGGCCGTATCCTATTCCTATACACTTTCAGTCGCAAGTGGAAAAGGAATTGGATGAAATGATTCAATTAAATATAATTGAACCATCGACTTCACCATATTCTTCTTCCATGGTTATTGTCCGGAAGAAGGATAAGAACATACGAATTTGCGTTGATTATCGCAAATTGAATCAGGGTCCACAAAGTTCGATGATGAAACGATGCCTTTGTTAGAAGAAGATCTACTGATTAGACTTTGCTAATTCTAGGATTCGTCACTAAACTTGACTTGTCTAAAGGTTATTGGCAAGTGCCTTTAAGCAGAGCTTGCCAAAACCTCTTA
>JAMPIV010000653.1:0-31436 GCA_024509875.1 Oreohelix idahoensis | reverse complement strand
ACAGAAGCGTAAGAAAAAGAATTAAAAACAGAAGAGTAAAACAGAGTTAAGACAGAAGAGTCAGAAAGGGGAGTAAAGTATGGAATACGGAATAGTAAGAAAAAAAATTAAAATAGAAGATATGAAAGTATTGAAAACAGAACAGAGTAAATGGAAGGAAGAAAACAAGAGTTAGTCAAGGAAGTGAAGAAAACAGTAAGGAGTAAGAAAGGCGGAATGAGAAAAAAAAACTAGTTGTCCAATATCAATTTATGGCATGGTTCCCCACGAAACAGTCGACAAACTAGTCACCAAATGTCTCTTATGTACCACGATCAAGTTCAGAAGAAATGACGTGCAGACAGGAGCACAACACGTATTTATACTTGAATCAATAGGAGAGGATTTAGCATAAAGTGCAAGTATTTAAAGGGATTAACAATTCATTATCAATAAATATTGTGAAGGAAAAAAAATCAAAAGTTTAAAACCCAAATTTTTTTTATCCCCAACTAAATTCTTTAAACAGCGTATGAATTTCGTCCTCACCATTAGAATATTTATGTTGTTAATTTTGTTGCAAATTCTTCATTTATTTATATATTTTTATCAAATATTTTAAATATTAAAAGTATATACAGTTTATAAACACTTTATAGTCTTCACAGTAGCATCTAAATGTGTTACCGTGTAAATTTTAATAAAGTGAATGACAACAAATATCTTACATCCTCAATTTTATCTAGAGGGGAATAGCATTTGTTGTTCCCCGAACGTTAATGGACACGAAAGGTTGCGTGCATGCTTTTTTATTTTTTTTTTTTTTTTTTTTTTACCTTCTTAATAAGTTTCACCCGCTCTCTCTTCTTTGTCACCAGTAGACAGAGAAATGATAAGAGATTACAAAGTTACTTCATAAAAAATATAATTGAAGATCTTGAACTAATAACATTTATATTTTTTTTATAGGAAACAAAATTCCTTTGCACTTGTTAGATATAACATGGGAGCCCTCAGGCCGAACCTGTTACTCCTAAGGGGGTCACGACAGAGCGCATCATTCGGTGAAACAACCTCCTTGTACCCCCCCCCAACCCCACCCCCTCCACCCCCCCGTCCCCCCGCCCCCCCCCCTCCTCCCCCCATCCGAAGACCATATCCTACCAAAGGATTGGGAGATTGCCATCATAACACCAATTTTCAAAAAGGGTGACAATCGACAGTGTGGAAATTATAGAGGCATATCCCTACTCAGTGTCCCTGGTAAAATCTACTCTAGAATCCTAGAGCAGAGACTCCGACGCCTAGCTGAGCCACAATTGGATGAGGTCCAGTGCGGATTCCGATTTTAGCAAAGAGAAGATGACTAGCTGGAAGCTACTTAGTACTATCCAGAACTCCCGAAAGCACTAATCTTAAACATAAAGACTACTCAGACTCAGACAGCTGAGTGAAAAGGCCCTTGAGTATAAGAGTGAGATCCATCTTTGTTTCATAGATCTGGAAAAGGCGTTTGACAGGGTCCCCTGGAGCAAACTTTGGGACTGTTATCAGGTTGTCATTTGGTTTGACAAGGAAGAATATTCCAGCACCTCTGATTCATGCTATACAGAGCTTCTACAAGTCTTGCAGAAATTATGTGAGGACAGCAAACCATAAGTCAGAAGAGTTCAGAACCACCACTGGTGTAAGACAAGGTGATATCCTAACACCTTACCTCTTCATACTCCTTATGGACGATGTCATCAAGGCATGTAAGGAGAGAACAAGAAAGTATTCAGTAGGGTACTGGAAGATGAGACAGGTCTATATTTCGGAGCTGGCATTTACTGATGATGTTGCCCTGATTGCTAAATCAGAGGCACATCTTCAATCCAACTTGCAAGTCTGGAAGGAAGAGCTGGAGAGGGACCTGATCATCCGACCCTGTCCCCTCCAGTTCCCCCCTTCGTCCTAGCCTTTCCCCCCCTCCCCCGCCGTCCCCCTAAGCACCGCGTCCACACTCTTCCCTCCCCCCCTATAAAACAAAATCCATGGTAATATCACGAAAAGAAAGACTGACAGACATTCAGATTAAGCCTGGACTTATTGAGAAACAGGTTCCTGGAGCAGGTGTCGACTCACTTTTAAATACCTCGGAGCTATTTATAGACAGAAGGGAGGCATTCAAAGAAGAGTTGGCCACTCGAAAATTTAGCAGCTGGGAGACGGGGAGGGGGGGGGGGGGGGGGGGGGGGGGGGGGGGGAACCTTTTTCAACGCCGTCATAAATCGAGGATTCCTCAGCAAGAAAGAGGTTGGTAAGAAAACGAAGATGGCTGTATACCACTCCACCTATGTCAAAGTCTTGACATATGGATCCGAGTCATGGCAATGAATATGCAACTACAACCATAAAAGCCAGATCCAAACCTCAGAAATGAGGTATCTGAGGAAGGTGGTTGAAGTTACAAGAAGAGACATGGTACGCAACCAGAACGATAGCTCCAGTCAAGGCTGATTAAATCCCACCCCCCATGCAGACCCAAATAGAACATCCGTCCCAACTTAAGATGGTTGACATTGGCCATGTCTGCAGAATGGGGAGAGGATCGGGATACCACGACCAAGCATGGGAACAAAGAAGCCAAGGGAATCCAGTACCCCAGAGGACGACCCCCCCAGAGTCCGCTGGGAGGACAACATTAGACAATCTTTGAAGGACCGAGGACTAGAATGGAACCAGGCCAGGAGGAAGACAGCCAATAGGATAGTCTGGCGCTCTCTCTTCCAAACCTCTACACCTCACGGTAGAAGGGGAACGACTAAGTAAGTAAGTTAATATAACAAAAACATTCAATGTCACACAACATTAGGTATTCACATTCCGAAAAATATGTAAACCAATTACATTAATTGTAACAACCAGAGCACCTGGAAATGGCACACAACAGACAAAATGTCTATACTTCTTCCTCTTCAGACTCGTTTCACGATGGAAAAGGACGTTTCGCGATTGTGTCTGTAGAATTGACAGCGGAGTTAGCGATATCTGGCCTTTCCGGCCGGTCACATTCCGACGTCAGGCAACGGGTTTTTTTTGGGACCGGCGTTATTGCCCTTTTTTTAGATTCCTCCTTCAGAAACCCTCTATCGATCTCGGTAGATACTGCCCAGATCGGCCAATGCAGTGAAGTGCTGTTTCCAGGAGCACCAACATGGAGGTCTACCCTGGCGCAAGCAGTCAAGCCATGGGTACTTCTGAAGCATACGCTATTTGCGGCATCTATGGGGTCAAATATCAAATGTCAGATAACATCACACACAAAGCGCAGTCACTAAGGCACTAAGAGGCTTAGTTGGAACTGCCGAAGGCATAATTTACTGGCTGTCTTTAACCAACCGCAATGGGCTGGTCATTCTCATGAAAATCGTGACTGTTAGGATAACGAGAGCGGCGCCACGCAAATGTAAAGGTGAAGTGGACTATTTGTGATGCAGGGTCGCCCATGTTGAAACCACAAAGTTTGTGACATGATAAGGGTGGGATTTGTGCTGAAGTGGTAACTTGCCACCCTTATCGACACCTGGTATTAAAGTGTAAGATGTAGGTGTCTTCTCTGATTTAGGATGTTGCTGTGTATGTGGTAGTGGAACAGTTCACAGGGTTATCACACAGGCAACATGACGTGTAGAGTCATAGAAAGGGTAACTTCGTTGTATAAGTTTCTTCCATTTATTGCACGCCACAAAACAGTCATGATACTTATGACATCAACATAGTTAACGAGTTCAGCAAGATGATATGGCACATTGAAAACAATTTCTGTAGTCAGCAATGACAGCTGTTGTATATATGCGTCATAAGACATCACAGTTCAATAGATTCAGAAATTCATAAATCATAGAGTTCTAGTTCGTGAAGCTGTATAAATAATAATAATTTCTATAACTTCTGCAACAGTGTCAGCTACAGATCTTCAATGTTCATAAACAATAATAAATGCTCCCATTCTGATGCTAGCAGATCAGTTGTATACAATAAGTCCGTTCACTGTCTGCACGTGAATAGCATACATGGGCTACAGGTCAGCTCGACCTTTATAATGTTCCTAAGTCTAACCATCTGACTTGGACGTGATCTCTGATATAACGAATCCTGGAACACAGACAATAGTCTTGTTGGTCTAGAGCGACCCATATATATTTAACTAGTTCAGGTATAAAGATACCGGTGACTTAATCCTAGTCAAAGTACCTCTCCATTTTGAATCACACAGGCGAGCAAATAGGCGACAAAATGACGAACCTCTAGATGATAGCATAAAGTTCGATACAAGAGGAATTACCTTATTTCGGAAAATCAACCATGAACATATGCCTCCAGGCAGGCGTGAATAATACTGGGAAATAGTCTAGTTAGCTAACTAACTCACAAAGACCATGTATTTCCCTCAGAAAATCACAAGACGCAGGTCGCGTCTGCTCGCTTCTTAAACCATTTCTAAACTGCCCCAACTGGGCGGAACACACAGAACGAACTCTCTGCTTTTGACATGCGCAGAACGACAATCTCTGAGTTGCCGTTCACAATAAGACGATTCTAAGAACATTCGAGATAAAAGTCTTACACAGTCGCGCCTTTTATGGTCATGAAAAGAAGCGTTAAGAAAGGTTTCAGACATCTACCATAGTTGACTGGTACTACCAAATAAGGAGATGTGGTCACGCTTCGTTCAAGAAATTATAGACCGAACGTGTCTCTATACAAGAGAAGGCAAACTCCTAAAAAATTGTAGTTTCGATAACTCGGATTATGTCCCTTTGACCATAGAAAACATAATACACACTTCAGTCAAAAAATGATCATACATATCAAAAAATGTTTATACAAACGAAAAATAATAATGATCCGTGCGTAACAAATACGTTCAGTCATATTATCAGAAAAATAGCAGCCGTAGTTAATGTTGCCTTCTACTTTTTTTCCTTTTACGCGTTACTTACAAATCGTGGAGCCACCGTTGGAGCTGTTTCCCTGGCAGAAAGCCAGCACAATGTATTCACGTGATCGTGCAACTGTGGTTTCTGTTGCCATTTGTTTTACATGATTACGTTGCCAACCCCGTGCACAATCTCATATTAGTCACCAAGAAAAATACCAGGAAAAATACCAAGAAGAATATCAAGAAGAATATCAAGAAGAATACCGAAAAGAAAACCAAGAAGATTACCAAGAAGAATACCACGAAGAATATCAAGACGAAAACCAAGAAGAATACGAAGACAAATGCCAAGAATAAAACCAAGAAGAATACCAGAAAAAAACCAAGAAGAATACCAAGAAGAATACCAAAAAGAATACCAAGAAGAAAACCAAGAAGATTATCGAAGCATGAAATAGAAATAGTTCTGAAGGAAGGGAAAGTAGGGTAGTGTAGAGAAAGTAAAACAGTGACACAGACAAATTGATGACGCTTAGCAGAGGTTCTTAATAATCCAGTGTATTTAAGACGAAAAAGAAGAAAAAAAAATAGAAGTGTGACGAAATCAGCCGTACTTTTTTAATAACTCTCATTCACTCCGGCAGTATCGCTTCATTTCTTTATTTCTCTCTTTCATCGTTCTTTTATTTGGCATAATTTTTACCCATTCATTCATTATTTTACTCTCTATTCTGAATCTAGTAGGGTGAAGTCTCTAACACCCCAGTCTCCTACGGAAGTATCGGCTATGAGACTGTCTTTATCTTGTTTACATCTCATACTTATTCACGTTCCGCCAGGTAACTAGACCGGCTAGCAGATTATACGTTATCACATAAGCCGGCTGACCCCTTTGAACGTGACGGTCCACCATTTGACCCAGGTGGATAGCGACCATCCCTATGTTTGCACAAGACGGTCGTTCACGATCGGTTCACTAGAAACCACGTTGTCTGTCGGGCGAAGCCGTATGAAAGATGGGTGATAATTAGATTATCGCATGCACTGGGCCCTGTCTGTAACATTAATACAGATAAATTTGTCTGGAGAGAAAGTCTTGGCAGGAAAACATCTGGACATCAAATCAGTTCACAGATGTTGTTTGTGAGAGATACATAGATGCCGGCTGAAATGTTACCGCATTATTAGATAGAGGTCACGCGTGGATATTCAATTTAATATTTTGAAACACGTGAGGGTATTTTTTGAATTTGAAACACCCCTACCCACGTAGCGCTGAACGAGATTCGATTGGATTGGTTGATTTGAGAGGCCGGAAAATACAATGTATCTCACTGGAAAATTAGGCGGAAACACAGCTGAAATTGGAACTTGGAAACTGGAAATATAATGTAACAAAATCGGAGTCACAGCACACACTGCAGCGCAAACGTCAGACTAGCGACTCATAAAAGCCAGAAAGAAAATAGACATTGGACTTGGAAATTCCACAACTATAAGTAACAGATCGAGTATTAGGAAACTTTGGAATAATGAGCAAACCCGCATTTTTAATACAAGTCTGGAAACTTAAGGAACCAGGACTTTAAATAACAAGACTGGAAACCTAGGAATTTGATAACAAGTCATAGGGGAATTAAACAAAAGTTTTCCCAGGCCAGTGATTTCGCAGAACACCCGCCGTCAGAGGAATTAACTCTAATTTCCAGACCTAAGTGATTCGAAGCATCTAATACAGAGCTGTGTCCAGTCTAAATCTGTGCAAGGAGATTGTGTATTCCCAAAAATTTTGGGGTAAGTGTAAACAATTTATTTACTAATGCAAATTTTACAGGTTTCTTGCTTAGTGGTTATAAATGAGGCTGGCAACCTCAACATATGAAAAGAGTATATTCATGAACCACTACTGCAAGTGCTGGTGATTGTTTCTTGCTAGTCGTGCGGGAAAACCCGACAGCAGAGGTGACCCCAGGCTCCGGCTGGAGCAGTGATGAGTGATGACCACATCATATGTGCCTCAAGTGTAGCATATCATTTTGTGAGATTTATGTAACTTGTTAATGTTGATTTCACCTGTATGTTACCGGGGCCCGAAACGGGAGCAAAGAATAGTAACACGGTTTCCTTCCATGCATGTCGTAGAAAGCGACTAAGGAGGGTTGGGCATGAGGCTGGTTACCCCATCCTGTAAAAAATTTAAACCACAAAAAACTTCAAGAAACATGGACAAGTCAATTAAGGAAAATAAAACACAGCCATCCAAGACAGGGGAAGGTCCTCTCGCAGAGAGGCGTATGATGCAACACAGAGAAAGCCGAAAGGAGTCTGTGTTGCTGACTAACCTTCTTTCTTCTAGGAGAAGCTCCAGATTTGGCACCTGAAATGTTCGGACATTAAACGAACAAGGGAAAGTGGCACAAGTAGCAGCAAAAATGAGGGAATATAAAATCGAGGTTCTGGGAATGTGTGAAACAAAGTGGAAGGGGGTAGACAGGAAGAAACTCATCACAGGTGAATTGGTGCTGTCCTCAGGACATGAAGACGAAAGTTCACACCACAGTGAAGGGGTAGCTCTTATGTTATCTAAAGAAGCACAGAAAGCACTCATTGAATGGGAAGCTGTTGAAAATACATGGTCACTCCCAATGGACTACAGGAATATGGATCATGGTAATACCGGTTTGACATGGGGAAAACATGGGCTAGGAATAATGAATGAAAATGGGGAACTATTCTCAAACTTCTGTGCTTCAAATCAACTGGCTATAGGAGGAAGCATGTTTCCACATAAGAAAATAAACAAGGCAACATGGATATCACCAGACCATAGAACAGAAAATCAGATTGATCATATATGCATAAACAAGAAGTTTAGATCATCATTGCAGGATGTAAAGGTATATAGAGGAGCAGATGTGGCATCAGATCACCACCTTCTGATAGCCAAAGTAAAAATGAAACTCAAGAGATATGCAACAATGCAAAATTATAGACAACAATTTAATGTAGGACATCTAAGAAATCAAGAAACAAGAGACAAATTTGCGGTCACAGCATCCAACAAATTCCAAGTGCTCCAACAGCTGGAAGATGTAGAGAATACAGAAGACTATTGGCAGCAGGTCAAAACTGTATGGAATGAGACATGTGAAGAAATACTGGAGAAAAGGGAACGACAACAAAAAAGCATGGATAACAACAGAAACCATCAATAAGATAAAAGACAGAAAAAACAAGAAAGCAGATTTAAATACAAGCAAAACCAGAAGTTCCAAAGCCAAGGCTCAAGAAGTGTACACAGAAGCAAACAAAGAAGTAAAAAGAAGTATCAAAAGAGACAAGAGGAAGTATATTGAGGAGTTGGCAAGAGAGGCAGAAGATGGTGCAGCCGAGGGAAATATGAGAGAACTGTATAGCAGCACAAAGAAGCTAACAGGGAAATACAAGCAAACAAGTTGCCTCATAAAAGACAAGAATGGGAAACTGCTCAGCAATATACAGGAGCAAATGAAGAGGTGGACAGAATATTTTGGTGACCTTCTCAATAGACCAGCTCCACAAAACCCCCCGGACATCCAGCCAGCAGAAGAAGAGCTACAAATTAACGGTGAAAGATCAACGAAGGAAGAAATAAAGAAAGCCATAAAGCTTCTAAGAGATAGAAAAGCGGCTTGACCTGATGGCATTCCAGCAGAGGCCATAAAAGCAGATATTGACACGGCTACAGAGATGGTATATAAACTACTTGGTAAAGTCTGGGAAAAGGAAGAGATACCAGCAGAATGGAAGGAAGGATATCTGGTTAAGTTGCCTAAGAAGGGAAATTTACAAGAGTGCACAAATTATAGAGGAATAATGTTACTATCAGTGCCAGGAAAAGTATTAAACAGGATTATCCTTGAGAGATTTAAAGAGTCCATAGACAAGAAACTGAGAGATGAACAAGCAGGTTTTCGACAAAACAGATCATGTACAGACCAGATAGCCACTTTGAGAATAATAGTTGAACAAAGTCTGGAATGGAATTCACCGCTATACATCGGATTCGTGGACTACGAAAAGGCATTTGACAGTGTAGACAGAGAATCACTTTGGAAATTGATGAGGCATTATAGAGTTCCCCTGAAGATCATTAATTTAATAAAGAAAACATATGAAGACATGACATGCAGAGTTCTTCAAGAAGGACAGCTTACAGAACCGTTTGGGATAAGAACAGGAGTGCGACAGGGATGCCTCTTGTCTCCATTTCTTTTCTTACTAGCAATAGACTGGGTTATGAGATCATCGACAACACACAACAGAAATGGAATCCAGTGTACTCGAAAAGCAGCAGCTGGGAGACTTTTTCAGGTCATAAATCGAGGATTCCTCAGCAAGAGAGAAGTTGGTAAGAAAACGAAGATGGCTGTATACCGCTCCACCTATGTCAAAGTCTTGACATATGGATGCGAGTCATGGGCAATGACTACAACCCATAAAAGTTAGATCCAAACCTCAGAAATGAGGTATCTGAGGAAGGTGGTTGAAGTAACAAGAAGAGACATGGTACGCGTTTCCTTCTAAGCAGTTGGATGATCTGGATTTTGCTGATGACTTGGCTCTTCTGTCCCATAACCGTAATCAGATGCAGGACAAATTGAAAACACTCGATGAGAGGTCACAGCACTTGGGTCTGAAAATACACAGGGACAGACAAAAATAATGAGAATAAATGCAGGTAATGATAACAGGGTTGAACTTGAAGAAACACCAATACAAGATGTAGAATCGTATACATATCTTGGCAGTAATATAGACAAAGTTGGAGGGACAGACATCGATATCAAAATAAGAAAACAAAAGGCAAGAGGAGCTTTCATTGCATTGGGAAATATATGGAGATCAAGAGAAATTGGATCCAACACGAAAATAAGAATCTTCAATTCAAATGTGAAGTCAGTCCTATTGTATGGCTCTGAGACATGGAGAACAACAAAGACAAAAACCTACAGACTTTTATAAATGGGTGCTTGCGTAGAATAGAGGGATTAAAATGGTATGACAAGGTTACCAACGTGGAATTGATGACAAGAACTAGACAAGTGCCAGTGGAACAAGAGATGAGAAGAAGACAATGGCGATGGATAGGACACATACTGAGGAAACCTGTTGATAGCATTACTAGGCAGTCCTTGTTCTGGAACCCCCAAGGCAAGAGAGGCAGAGGTAGACCAAGAAGCACATGGAGAAGAGAGCTGGAAACAGAGGTGAAAATAATGAGGAGAACGTGGAAAGAACTTGAGATGATGGCACGTGACAGGAGGACTTGGCATGTGTTTGTTGAAGGCCTATGCTCCTTTGGGAGTGGAGGTGTTGAAGTCTGTTTGTACTAGAGATGTAAATGGTTGTTCGGTATAAATGCCCAGATGTAATGTACTGCTTGGTGTGTTATGAATGTTAGTACTTCGAGCGTGTCGTGTTGTCCTGGACAGTACCAAGTTGTAGCGAGAATCTAGGTCACTAGCGTGAGGTGCCGCCACGGTGTAGTAGACACATACATCATGTCAGTATTCTTGTAGATTTAGACATGTGGTACTTGTATTACAATGTGGTTGACAGTGTAAGTGTGTAGATGACAGTGCTGATAACACGAAGGCCGTATAGGCTCTTGGACGTCTTCACATAACTCACACAACAACATGTAGAAGTCAGTGAAGTAGGGAATGCTGCTGACGTTTACAATATTTATTCATGACGATAATACGATGATGATGGACGAAACAGTCAATAATATAGATCGAGTACATAATGTGTGTAGTTACAAAGGTCAGCTTCAGGCATCACAGATCCCAGACATGTAACAATGTCTTGACTAATGTTTACTGTTTATGCAATAGCTCTAATCCCTGACTGAGCCCCGTCAGGTAAGCCCTAGCAAATATCTTGCTTAGTACGGGCAATATCAGTTATTTAAACAAAGTCAATGCCATTGTCCCACAATTAGCAAAAGACTTCAGACTGGCCTCACATGCCAGATACTTCATTCTGGTGAAGAGAATTGGCCGTAAATACGGTCCAATATAATGACAACGAAATCAGGCCGCAGGTCGCGGGCCTCGATAATCAGGTCACTCTCAGTTTACACAAGCTTCTGAGATAAATATATTTTCTGCCAAACCATATTCCGCCTGCATTGCGGATCCATAAAGATAATTCCTAGGCTTATGTATGTAATGGGTCAACTTTAGTCCTTCAAATATGAAGCAATACTGGGGTACAGTATAATACCTCCTTGTGAGCTTCGCTCACTATGTCGCCATCAGCGATAAATGTACCTGTAAGATATAAACGAGACGAAAAGATCGAATAATGTTTCAGTTACCTTCTTAAAGAATCCTTACACTTTAAGGTAACACAACACAGCCAATACTGGCATAAAGAAACACTCAGGGATGGAAGAATGACAAACAGTCATTCCCAGAATTTCCAATCCCTATCGAAAACGTGGCAGGGAGGAATCTACGGATCGGTACATCCGTTCTAAACCTTAGGTACACTCTCTCTAAATCAGTCTCCCGGCTTTTTCCGCCAAGACCCCCGCGCATGCCCAAAGAGCATGGACCAGATCGAGGCAAACCCAGACCAGGCGTTTCCGCCCAAGCGGGTGATAAAGATACTCCGAATATGATCCTATAAATAGCCTTAAGACATGTCAACTATAAGACATTGCCTGAGACAGGACAACATAAGACAGGAGAAGATAATCACCAGTCAAACCTGTCACAGAAAGACAATAAACATTTATCTCTCTTTGATCACATTAAACCAAACATAAATTAGGTTGGTGTTTTTTCCACCGTCAAAAATGACGGCAACATTACCACACCTCTCGGGGAAAAAAATGGCACATTTTTTTTTAAATACATCTATGAGCCAGGTGCATTAAGCTCATAACGCATGAGTAATGCGCCGATGAAAGGATCATCAAAAAATATAACATCATAATGTCAGATCCAAACGACGCACAGCAGAGCGTCTGGTGAGAAGAAAAAAAAATCTCACTAGATAGGAGAAACTATTTTCTCAAAGTAAATATATCCGGGGAGGTGTTACCAACCAACTCAAAAGTGCAGGTAATGTTACAACAAAAATTCATATCAATATGTGTATAAATGGTGAATGACAATTTCCCTTAAGAGATTACATCAACATCGAAATCGCACGACGTATAATGAGTATATAACCATAAATTCAAATGGTCAATCATTAACAACATTACAAAATCTTTTTACAAATATATAATTATATATGTGTATAGAAGTAATATCTGATGATGTCAGAAGAACAAGACGCTCCTTCATTCCGGCGATGTCTTGTAAGCAAAATCCTCAAGGAACATCAGGACGTTTATAGAAGTCATCGTAGTTCTACAGCGTTCCAAGACATCACACCGGTTTGCTGAGAACAATAGTACACTTCTTAAAATGTTATAATGTATCATAGTCACTTAATATATATCTAAACTATAAATGTGGCCGAATTAATTTTTTCGACCTTTATTTCATATGAAACAAAGCCTTCCTCTGTTTTACCGAAGATGGTAACAGAGAAAGCTAGTAATTAATACATAACCATGAGTTTAAACAAAGTGACAACAAGTGTTATAGAAGCATGTTATTGTAAGAATAGATCATAACTTTAGATTTGTAATAGTAGATCTAGACAAAATAGCTAAGTAGCTTCATGTGTGCATCTACCGTCACAACGAGATCTATCACTATCTCTATTATTATCTCTATTGTGAGTATTGTTATTTGCTCTGTTGCAACTATTGTTCTGGTTTGAACCGCAGTTTTCACAACAGCGATTGTGATTTTCCCTTTGTTGAAAATATCTACCAGATTGATGTTGTTTTCTTTGTGAACCATTATGACAGCTAGAATAGTTTTTATTGTGGCTATCCCTTTGAAAGTTACCAAATTTGTTGGAACCATAACCATGAGGGCTATCAGATCGCCTCCAATTCCTAGAAGACGAGCCTCTTTGGCATGAATCAGTTTGATCCTGTCCAAAGTTACGCTTACTTTTCTTAGTAAAATTGATTTTATCTTTGCCTGTAGCAACATGCTTAAAAGATTGATCATACTGGCTAAGCTGAGTATGAGAAGTAACCGGAACGGTAGAACTTTTTTTGTTTTGCACATAATGAGTATCATTCTGGGAACGAGTACTAATATGTTTGTTCTTTGTTACAAGTTTATCAGGACTGACTATCACAGTCGGATTACTCTTATTGGCCTGACGCCAACAATCACTCCTATTAGAGGCAGCATCGTTATTACGTGGGAACCCATATTTGCCACGAAAGGATTTGCTTGCATTGAGTGCATGTGGCTGACTCTTTGCATTAGCAACATATTGACCATCAGGTTTATGTTTAAATCTATCCACTTTGGTAGTAGATAACATCTTATTGTACAAAACAATATCCAATAAACCATCAACTCTTTTACGAAGTTTTGTAACTTCCATTTCTGTCATAGCTTTCTCTCTAGCAAAAGCTTTATGCATTTTCTCATTGGTTTTAACTTCCTTGTTATAATCCAACCTTGTAACATGTAACTGAGAAGCCAAAGTCTTCTCCTTAACAATACTATCTTTAAGATCCTTTCTTAATATTGTCATCTGAGATGTAGTTTCTAAAACCTTAGCCTTCTCTTGAACAAGTTCATGTTTAAGTGCTTCCATAGCACTATGATGAGTAGTCATAGGTTCATCCACTTTCTCATCTTTTTCTGGCTTCGCCCTCAACTGTGTTAACTCCAGTTGTAGTGCCTGAATTTCACTATCCTTGCTATTCTTAAACTCATTAATCTTCTCCAGAGATACCATATTCTTCTTTATAGCAGTATTTTATAACAAATTCACCTCATTCCTTAACTCCAGAATTATTTCTTCATAAGACTTCTTGTCTTGTCTGGCTTGAGCTTTTAATTTGCAACACATATCTTGCGCACTAGCAAGTTCCAAGTTTGCTCTATGTAAGTCATCCTTACGTCTTGTAACCTCAACTTTTAATCCTTCTTAGTTTGTTTCGACTTATTTCAAGTCACCGGTGCAAGCATTTTCTTTACAATATTGTTCGTATTGAGAGAAGCTCATCTCATCTTCTAGCTTATGTTCATTTATTACTTTCATTCATTCCGGCTCTATAGATAACACCTTTTTCTCATGGAGTCTTTGGTTTTCTTCAGCTTGCATCTGAAACTTTCTTTTTTTCATCTCCATTTTGACTTTTACGTATTCTCTTAACTCCTCAGCAGACATACCCAAGGAACTCCCCCGTTCAATGTAGCAATCCAAGAATTCATTTACTTCCTCATTAGTCATTCCAAAGGATTTTCCCTGTTCAATGTAGTAATCTAAGAATTCTTTTACTTCCTCAGTAGTCATACGAAAGTATTTCTTTTGGACCCAATAATACAAACTAGACATTATGTCTAATAATATGCTATCAATACCTCTGAAATAGCAATACAAGTTATCCCAACCTCATTGGGAGATGAGTCTTTTATAAAGACTAAGTACAATTACCTTATTTATTAAGTCACCAGTAATCAGCTCAGTATATAATTTGCATCATATAAATGAACGTACATGATCAAGTATACATGAAGACTGTATATATCACCAATATCACGATAACTAAACAAAGACAAGCATCTAAACAAACGAAAACATTCGCAGAGGTCAAAAGAAAATACGGCTTAACTAAATCAAATGTTGTGAAAAATCACAATGATAACTGCGAAAAATTCACAATAATACAATGACAACACAGTGTATAAACAAAAGGGTGTAAAGAAATTAACAATAGAAAAGAGAAGGCAAACAAATACAAACAAAACGAATCAAAAACTAAAGTGCGGAGAAAAAATAACGAAAACAACACTAACACATCTCGTCACAGCTAAGAAAAATAAATAAATAAATAGCAACAAAAGTCGCTTGCAATTTCTACTGTGAGAAATATGCACAATACCTAAAGAACGCTTACAGTAGCCCTCGGTTGAGTGGGATATTTACTGTAAGACCCTCCAACCTGAACCCGCAGAAAAAAAATACACATTAACTCAACAAGTAAACAAAGAACAAGTAATCAATATAATGCATATAAATATGTGTAACGAGGAAGGCTTATTTGCACAGAAAAAAATGGCTACGTTTAACACGTACAACCAGGCCACTTATCTTTAAGCGTTTTCCTCTACAACCGCAAAGATGCATTTCATTGCAGTACACTTGTAAACACTAGTAGACGTTCCACCGTTGAAGGTCACCGTAACTTGACAACGGGTGTAGTAGTCTCCCAAAGTGAAGAATGTTGTAGTAAACAACAGCTTGAACTGTTCTATGTTTACAATTCGAGCTTGCACGTAAACTTGTGACGTGAACTTTGACACATATGTCCTTCGACGATTGTCACAGTGTTAAACAACTTCGTCAGCAACTGTGGTCTATGTAGCACTATTGTAGCAGCTGTGGTCCATGTAGCAATTCTGTAGCAGCTGTGGACCATGTAGCGATTCTGTATCATCCATAAATGTATACGTCGATCAGCAGACGTTGACCTATTTCCTACTGTGTAACTGACACTAAACGTCAATCTTGTTTTCCGGATGTAAACATCCAGATGTGGGCAGGAAAATCCGTGTCGTTGACAAAAAACCCACGAATCTGGTCCACCAGATGTTGAAGTCTGTTTGTACTAGAGATGTAAATGGTTGTTCAGTATAAATGCCCAAATGTAATGTACTGCTTGGTGTGTTATGAATGTTAGTACTTCGAGCGTGTCGTGTTGTCCTGGACAGTACCAAGTTGTAGCGAGAATCTAGGTCACTAGCGTGAGGTGCCGCCACGGTGTAGTAGACACACACATCATGTCAGTATTCTTGTAGATTTAGACATGTGGTACTTGTATTACAATGTGGTTGACCGTGTAAGTGTGTAGATGACAGTGCTGATAACATGAAGGCCGTATAGGATCTTGGACGTCTTCACATAACTCACACAACCACATGTAGAAGTCAGTGAAGTAGGGAATGCTGCTGACGGTTACAATATTTATTCATGACGATAATACGATGATGATGGACGAAACAGTCAATAGTATAGATTGAGTACATAATGTGTGTAGTTACAAAGGTCAGCTTCAGGCATCACAGATCCCAGACATGTAACAATGTCTTGACTAATGTTTACTGTTTATGCAATAGCTCTAATCCCTGACTGAGCCCCGTCAGGTAAGCCCTAGCAAATATCTTGCTTAGTACGGGCAATATCAGTTATTTAAACAAAGTCAATGCCATTGTCCCACAATTAGCAAAAGACTTCAGACTGGCCTCACATGCCAGATACTTCATTCTGGTGAAGAGAATTGGCCGTAAATACGGTCCAATACAATGACAACGAAATCAGGTCGCGGGCCTCGATAATCAGGTCACTCTCTGTTTACACAAGCTTCTGAAATAAATATATTTTCTGCCAAACCATATTCCGCCTGCATTGCGGATCCATAAAGATGATTCCTAGGCTTATGTATGTAATGGGTCAACTTCGACCTAGTCCTTCAAATATGAAGCAATACTGGGGTACAGTATAATACCTCCTTGTGAACTTCGCTCACTATGTCGCCATCAGCAATAAATGTACCTGTAAGATCTAAACGAGACGAAAAGATCGAATAATGTTTCAGTTACCTTCTTAAAGAATCCTTACACTTTAAGGTAACACAACACAGCCAATACTGGCATAAAGAAACACTCAGGGACGGAAGAATGACAAACAGTCATTCCCAGAATTTCCAATCCCTATCGAAAACATGGCAGGGAGGAATCTACGGATCGGTACATCCGTTCTAAACCTTAGGTACACTCTCTCTGAATCAGTCTCCCGGCTTTTTCCGCCAAGACCCCCGCGCATGCCCAAAGAGCATGGACCAGATCGAGGCAAACCCAGACCAGGCGTTTCCGCCCAAGCGGGGGATAAAGATACTCCGAATATGATCCTATAAATAGCCTTAAGACATGTCAACTATAAGACATTGCCTGAGACAGGATAACATAAGACAAGAGAAGATAATTACCAGTCAAACCTGTCACAGAAAGACAAAAAACATTTATCTCTCTTTGATCACATTAAACCAAACATAAATTAGGTTGGTGTTTTTTCCACCGTCAAAAATGACGGCAACAGGAGGGTTATGATGATAATGTTAATTCAGGCACATATCATTATTCACGCTGTCCAGACACATTTCCCAGTTAATACTCAGAAGAATATTGGTGAGTTTTAATCATATTCATTGAGCTACGTTATGTGCTCAAGAATTTATTTCTTCTAAGAAATTAACATTGGTGGGTGGACAACGGAAGAGTGCTTCAAACAAATGTACTTAGCAGAGGCATTTGTTTCCTATTTTGACCAATAGTTTATGGAATGAAGCTATAAGACCGTTCGAGGACGAAGCGGCAAGACTGACGGTTATACGCCCTTAGTTGTGAGAGCTGGGAATCAACACTGACCACCTACATAAGACAAGTTAGGCGAAAAAGTGCCCGCATCACCAGGAAAGTGACGATACAACGGCGGCAGGACTCACGAAGACAAGCTAAGTGCTTATTAACAGGCCAAAGCAACGGACATTGATAAAACCCTCTATTTAATCTCCGTGAGGAGAAAATTTAATTTCAATATAAAATTTCACCAAATTTTCCATATTTATTTTAACTGTTAAAGACTAATTAATTATTAAAATTGTTACATGTTGTTTTAAAACTAAACAATCATAGTCGCTTCAGTTTTATATGCATGAAAGCAAACGTATGAGCCAGAATATTTAATATATCTATACCTAGACATATATTTACATCTAAAGCGAGTTATACCATTATAAGAGGAATTCGCTGAATTAACTAAGCTGGAGGCTTATTTTTAAACCTCTAATGGAGCCCACCTCGTATGGATTTGTTATGCATCTTGGCGACATTCTGGCCAAATTCAGTTGTTACACGGCCTTATTTTCAGTTACCAATTGCCAAATAGGGCCTCGATAGCCTCCTATAGCTTACGGTTTCACCATGTTAAATCCGGTCCGGACTACAAGAAGAACGTGAGAACTAGTGTGACAAACATATCAGTTCTCTTGAGGGACAAATCTCAGCAACCTTTCACAAAAACACAAAGCAATTCATTCAGAATAAAGAAAACAATTTTTGTGCATAATAATGTGAAACTGCGAGAAGATACGCTAGTGTAAAAAAAAAAATTAAGCATGGCAACAAAAGTGACACATATATGATGAGTTAAGAAAGAACAAAAACAGAAGATTAAAACAGAGTTAAGACAGAAGAGTAAGAAAGTATGAAAACGGAATACTAAGAAAAAATTAAAACAGAAGAGTATGGCAGTGTCGTAATTTTATTTGAGATAGGTTTAGATATAGTGGTCCCGTCCGAGTGGGAAATGATAGTGAAGGCTCTGTGGTAGTAAGGGTTAAGAAATGGATAGTTGATTCACAAGGGTGCTGAAAAGAGTAAGGACAGTCTCTGAAATCGGGTAATTTCTCCGATCTGCCTATCTTACGACAATTTTATTTATCTGTAGACTCCTAAACCTCTCCTGGCTAAACAATTTTTGCCAGTTACTCAACACTCATGTACACTGATAGGGGTTATTACCCTATTTAGTATGTGGTGTAGGAACAGAGTCTTAGTATTTTCCAAGTTATCATTTGACTAATCAGATTAAGGGAGGGGGAGATAAGAAAATGTAAACAGTCCCCCCTTAGAGAGGAAAAATACAATGACTGAAGTGTAAGGATATTTACCAAGGAAATAAAATTATAAGTTTAGCTAATATATCTCATTCATTCATGCACGCTAGCGATGGCCATCACACCCTTTCACACTTACCGATCGTTGAATCTGGCAATCCATAGAATCACACAAACAGCTAGTAAATACTCAACAAATGTATGAGTCTTTTCCTTCGTTTTCCAGCCCCAGACTATCGGGTTTGGCGTTTAGCAAAATTTCCCGTAATCGCTGGAAGGGGAAGCATTAGTGTTCTTGTTTTGACTTTTATCTAAAGTTTCTATGGGATGGCACTGTCACAGGTATAGTTATGAGAAGGTAGTGGTCTCCTGAATTTCCCCGCTGGTGGTGGGAAACTTCTATAGCGTGATGACAACGACTGATCAGTGAGTTATGTTTTCTTCGGGGTTTAAATCCAGTGGAAATAACAGGACTGTCAGTGTACATGAAGAATATATTCTTTTCCCCAGTAGAGCAGTAAAAATTATATATCGCTTCTGGCAATTGTTCTTCTCCAGTTATTTTATATAATTTATTGCTTTATGAGTTTTAAATGTTCTTGGGTTGCTTTATCTCCTGTATATTTAGAGAGCGAGCCCGCACAGGGCCGCCACAAGAAAATTATATTTAAAGGTTCATAAAAATTCTGGATGGTAGAAGAACCGAGTCTGCAGGACTCTATAATTGCTGCGACGCAAAGGTATATGATCATCCTATGTGAAAAAAATAGAAAACATGAAATCATACACCCAATACGAATCATATTCTGACGCGCGCTAAGTTTACAGTTAAGACTATTTTAAACACTAGCGTATTCAGTTATATATATTTAAGAAAAACTTTCCGCGAGTCTAATGGTTAAAAAACACACGTATATACAGAACTAAACTGTATTAATTAGTTATAAATCCCTTAGCGGCTTCTAAATAAATTCAAGCATATATTATATTGGGAAATAACGTATAGATATATCATTTAATTTGCAACTAGAAACTTTTGAGATGGGTTTATTTAATAGGTTTAAATTAACACGAAATCCAGTGAAATAAAATGAAAGAACTAGACAACTGATCACTTGAAACTAATATATTACCGCTTGCACAAACAGAATGAATTTAAGTCTCCAATATAGAAGATAACCGCGAAAAATCTTGTTCTATAAGCTAGTACTTTTATTCAGACTCTCTGGCGCAAATGATAAACGCATTCTTCAGTGGTCTCAATATATAATTAAAGAATTGAAGGATCAGGGGGACACGCAAACTTTCACAACTTTTTTTATATCAGGGGAATTCTGCGTTTCTGCGCCGCCATTCCAGCACCATTACCCAACTATCTACCGCTAGACTTTCCCCGTTCGTCTCGGTCTGCGAGCGATATCAGCGCTCTTGTCTGGTTCGCACTGAGGTGTTAAACGAAGGCGTGAAACTGCTTCGTCCGTTCTAGGGACCACCACTGCCTTTGAGGATACCGCTCTCCCGATAAGCTATAACAACTCCTACTAGGCGGGGTGCCAGAAAGGTGTAGAGAAAAGCTTGATTATATTCGCTCTAGAGATAGGCAGTAGGCGTGGTTTAACCTCCCCTAAGGCAAACCGAATCTCCTGGATCCTCGCCTGATAACTGTTTATCATATTAATTATCCAACGTTGGTAAAAGTCCACGTGGAAATGATGCATACTAATGAGCCCGCGTGGGATCCACGTTGACTATTGTGTTTCACACAAATCCAGGGGCTGCGATGCTATTCAAGGCTACTATCCTTTATCATCCATCAATTCAGGGACTTCAATTTTCATACTCTACGTCACAGGCAGAATAAAAACAGAAGCTTAAGAAAGAATAAAAACAGAAGAGTAAAACAGAGTTAAGACAGAAGAGTAAGAAAGTATGAAAACGGAATAGTAAGAAAAAATTAAAACAGAAGAGTATGGCAGAATAAAAACAGAAGCGTAAGAAAGAATAAAAACAGAAGAGTAAAACAGAGTTAAGACAGAAGAGTAAGAAAGTATGAAAACGGAATAGTAAGAAAGAATTAAAACAGAAGAGTATGAAAGTTTGAAAACAGAACAGTAAGGAAGGAAGAAAACAGAACAGTAAGGAAGGAAGAAAACAGAAGAGTAAGAAAGGAAGAAAACAGAAGAGTAAGAAAGAATGAAAAAGTGTTGTCCAATATCACTTTAGTGCAAGGGTCCCACGAAACAGTCGACAACTAGTCACCATATGCCTCTTATTACACGATCAAGTAGAAGAAATGACGTGCAGACAGGAGCACAACACGTATTATATTGAATCAATAGAGAGATTAGCATAAAGGGAAATTATTTAAAGGGATACAATTCATTACCATAAATTTGTGAGAAAAAAATCAAAAGTTTAACAAATTTTTTTTACCCCACTTATTCTTAAACACGTAGATTTCGTCTCACCATAATATTTATGTTGTTAATTTTGTTGCAAATTCTTCATTTATTTATATATTTTTATCAAATATTTTAAATATTAAAAGTATATACAGTTTATAAACACTTTATAGTCTTCACAGTAGCATCTAAATGTGTTACCGTGTAAATTTTAATAATGGTTAAGCAATGTCAAACACTTTCAATTTTATCTAGAGGGGAATAGCATTTGTTGTTCCCCGAACATCAATGGACACGAAAGGTTGCGAGCATGCTTTTTTTTCCTTCTTAAGTTTCACCCGCTCTCTCTTCTTTGTCACCGGTAGACAGAGAAATAGTAAGAGATTAACCTTCCCTTCTTTAAATCCCAACTCTCGCTGCCCAAGACTGCAGTTGATGCAGGCCTCTGTTTCACAGGACCACCTCGTGGAGACTTTTTTCACATAGGGCTGAGTAAGGGTCTTGGTCAGCTCTGGTTCGCTGACCCTGGACGCAAAGCAGTTCCAAGCTATGGGTCGCTGACAGCAATTCTCTATTGCCTGGCATCTTCGGGTCTCAAATGGTCTATACTACACAAAGTCAGTCACAAAGGCACTGAAGATGCTTAGGGGGTGGAACTGCCGGGGGGGGAAAAAGGCATCATGCTCAGTGGCGGAATCTACTTTTGGGGGCCCTGAAGTTCTGAGGCTCTCTGGATGGGGGCCCCTTTTATATAAAAAAAAACCCAAAAAAATTTGTAAGGATGGGGGGGAAAAAGACCATGTATTATTGAGATAAATGGACTTGGAGGATACTGAAGTTCAAGCTTTATAGTAGATTCCATAAACATCAAATATTATAAACTGAAGGCAAATGAATGAATTTTCAAAAAAGGAAAAAAATCTGCTGGGAGTTGAATGTAGAACATTTGCTTGGGAGGCATATGGTCTGATCACTTAACCACTATGCACCTTGGTATATGTGATTTTTAAAAATCTTAACTGTTTTAATGATTGCCTCTGTCGTGAATTATTCTAATCCCCATATATAAATTAAAACGTAAATGCAAAGCCTAACAAATAAATTTAATAAAAGGAAAGAAGAATGGTAAAGAACAGTGCTGTCACAATGACTGTACTCGAAATCCCCCTTGTTTTCTACTTCGTCTGCAAATTGTAACGCTTTCACGTTGATAGTAAAAGCCTACTGTATTATTACCCGCTTTCTTCAATGAAAGTGTACTGTATTTCTTGGAAAAACCTTGAGATAGCAAAGATGCGGTTTCAATGACCTGTTTATTTTATTTATTTAATTTAACATTCCTTTTTTGTAACGTGTATTAACTTCATATGACAGATGGAACTAAGAGGTTGAGTAGTAGGGAGGGGAGCTGGAGATTTGGGTGCAGTGGCCATAGTGGGGATGATTGTTGTCGTTGGAGGGTTTTTTTCACTGGCAGGTGCTGAACAGCAGGAGTGTTTTTACATTCTGGGATTGATTGATATATTGTAATTTTGATTTATTTTTCCCCCACCCCCCCCCCCCCCCCCCATTCGATCTGGTTATAACATTTTTAATTATAGATGTCATTTTTCTACTGGTGATTTTTTTTTTTTTTTTTTTTTTTTTTTTTTTGTTTTAAGGACTATCGCGGAGCCTGGAAGTTAGCGTAGGAAGCGTCAGGCAAATCGACCGATGCTAGCATGGGAGTAGTAAAGCGCGAAGAGAGCATGAGCGAATTTGCGTAACATGGGAGACCTGGCGCCGGAGTGAGCGTGAAAGAAGGCAGTGGCGTGATCGCTTTTGCTAGCAGTTGGAACGGCACAGAGTAGACGGTCCCCTCGCCGCCGCCACACTTGATGGCGCTCTGGCGCTTGAAGCGGTTCCGCCCCCCCGCCTCCGGGGGCCGTGTCGCTGTAAGAAGACGGCCGTAGCGATGGCTGGAGACGGCGAACGCGGACCGCGACGCTGCCAGGTCTTTTGTTGTCTTGTTTTGTGGGAATTTTTTCTTGAGGGAGATAGGAAAATATGAATTGAGATGGGAGGAAGGGAATAGGTTATCTGACAATGATACGTTATTTACTCATGGGGGGGGAATTGTACTGTTTGTTTGGGGCCGGGGGGGGGAGTGGGGGGGTGGTTGGTGTAGATAGTTATGCGTTGACGTTTTTGCTGGTGTAAACCCCTAGTTTTTATTATGTCTACGACTCCTGTGCGCTTGGTTCTGTTTTGTTCTTGTTTGGTCGGTCTGTTTAGTCGACTGGGGGAACTGAGGCGGTGGGGGAAGGCGGGCGTTGTGTGGGTGGTGGGAAGGTCTTGTTGGTCCTAGGGGTTGGGGGTCGGCTGGGTGGTCAGCGGGAGCCTGGTGCGGGGGGTCCCCGTGTGATCTAATGTGGGGCGGTTTTTGTCACGGCATCTCTTAGTTTTCGTGGTGTATGCGATTCCTTTGTAGTGATAGGGAACGGCTGTTGTCTTTTCATTTTTATCGACTGGATTCTTTTTTTTGCTTTGCCGACGGGTCATGGGTGAGAGCGTTCCGGTCGGGACAGTGATGACACACACAAGTTTCTTAGGGTTGTCAGATAGGATTATCGCCTGGACTTCAGTCCTCTGCTTCGAGATAACCTGGGTCACGAGTCTGTTGGGGGGGGAGTGCTCGCGGGGGCTGCGTTGGATGGGGGTGGTTGAGTTAGGTGAGAGTTCTCGGGGTCTCGTAGACCTGGGTAGAGCTGATCGGCGAGTCGGGGTCCGAGGGAAGGGGGGATCAGTGGGGGTGTTAGTTAAGCTGACTGTTCTTTGTTGTTAAGGACTGTTTGGGTTGAAGCTTGTCTCCTTTTCTTCCTGGGCGCCCTCGGGTGTACACGTGATGTACAATGCTCCCGTTTTACTGTTCGGTAGGGTATCTCGTGGGTGTCTGGACGGAAATGGGGTGGGTGGCGGGGTCCCATTCGGGGCATGGTCTGGAGATTAACTAGGCTGAACTGGCGTTGGAGAACTGCTTATGGTGTCCTTCGGCAGCCCTCTCCTGTTGCGTGAGCTGTGGGCCGTGGCGGGTGGGATTTGTCCGGAGGGGGGGGCGTCTGGGGGGGGTTGGTGAGGTGTGGTGCGGGGTTGTTGCCGTTGGAAGCCTCGTTAGTGACGACGTGGCGGGGGGGGGGGTTGGGGACGGGGGGGGATCAGATGTTTAGGGTAGACTTTGGCGGCGGGAGGGGATACCGGGATTTTATTAAATGCGTCTTGTTCGGGCCGATTTGGGGGGACTTCTGGGGGCGATGGGGGAATGTGGCGGTGCATCGGTGGGGGTGGTGAGGGGGTTGGGGCCTGTTTTCGCGAGTCGGTGTGCATACATGGCAGGAACAATATGCTGAGGTTGTGTGTGACGGTGAGAGGTAGCACGTGGGGGGTGACTCCCTGGATGGGGTTGGAGCGTGTGTTGGGAGGTCGTGGGTAGGCGAATCACTGTTGGGGGGGGCTGCTGCGTGGGGGTATGGGGGTTGGGAGTCACACAGTGGGTAGTGTATGTGGGGGGGCGGTGGGTGAATGGGAGTGGGGTGGGGTAGCAAGGGGGGGGTGCTGGGGTTTGGCCAGTGGTGGTGCCTCCTTTTACTGTCTGGAGGGGGGGAGGTATGTGGGGCCCTGGGGGGGTGGTAACGTATTAGGGCAGGTTGCCTGGGAGTGTTAAATGGGCTCCGGCCGGGGGGCGGGGTGGGGGGGGGCTGGGGACCGGTTGTGGGGGTGATGTGTGGGGCACTTTCCCTCACACTACTGACACAGGGGGGTGTGCAGGGGGGGACATCTCCGGGGTGCATTCTAGTGTGTCTGAGGGTAGGTTCTTCTATAGGGGGTCAGGGTAGAGGTTAATCCACATTTCAAGCGAGGGTGTGGCAGCGAACCTGGACCCTGGGGCATGGAGGTTGGGGGTGGGGGTCAAAGGTCCTAGGGGGTTGGTAGTGGGGCCGTGAGCATAGGGGGGGGCCGGAGGAATGTTGGAAGTTGGTTGTGGGGAGAGGGGGGGTCTGGCGGTGGTTGGTGTCCCGGATGCGGCGACCTCGGGCCCCATTGGGGGTTTGCTTTTTGGGGGTTATCCCACTCAATTTTGGGGGACACGCGTTTACAAAAGGTGCAATGCAGTGGGTGCCGGACGGTTGTCAGGGGAGGGTGAGACGGGTTGTGGATCCTGGGGCAGGGGTAGGGTCACTTCATCGACCCCTGGACACTGTTCGATTCTCCCGGTGGGGGTAAGTGGGGGGGGGCAAAGCCGTCCGGATGTCTAGGTGGCGGGCAGTGGGGTTTTAGGCTTGTGCAAGGAAACCACTGGGACAGGGTGAGGTATTACCCGTTGGGGGGGTCGGGGTCCATAACCTTTATCGCGGGGTCCCGGGGGGGGTCAACGAGGGGGAACAGGTACACCAACGGAGGCCAAAACAGTGACCTCAGACTGCTGTTATGAACGATAGTGCCACAACGCGAGGACGTTCCTCAAATCACCGACTCATAGTTGTTAAATGAGCCCCGCCTTTAACTGGGGAGCACGTTAGTTGAGGGGTGTAGTGTGGGTGTAGTTTTGGGCGGCCGGCTCTGGTGTCGGCGGGCCTCTGTGGAGGCGGTGGGTCCTGGGAGAGGGGGGGGTAGGGGGATGCATGGGGCCTGGTATGACGGGTGCGTGGCGGGTGTGGCGGGGGGGGGTAGCGGGTGTGGGGGGATTTGAGGGTCCTGCCCTGTTTAATGGGGGTGTGATTGTCGGGGATGTGGGGGCGTTGGGGCGAGTGGGTTGGTCCCAGACTGAGGGTCGCGTTGTTGGGGGGGGGACAGTAAACCCAGGGATGTGGGGCATGGTGGGAAGTGGTGGGCGTGGGGTCCCGTGGGGGGGGCTAGGTTGAGCCGCGTGGCCCGTGGTGGGCGGTCCCGGGGCGGGGGTGCTTTTCGGCTGAGCTGCGGTGGGTTCGCGCGTGGAGAGGCGTGTGGCCGTGGGGGGTGGGGGGGGAGGATTTTTTTAAAATCAAATGGGGCTCCGGTTGGCTGGGGCACCCGAGTGGAGCGTTGGGGGGGTGGGGGGTCGTTGGGGGTGGGCGTATAGTGGGAATGGGGGGAGGTCTGACGGGGGAGGTTGGTTGGGGAGGTGGACTGCCCTGTGGGGTTGGCGTGTTTCATATTTCGGGGGTCTGGATCTGGTGGTGCGGGCGGGTGCATTAGGGGGGTTGGGGGATGCGGGCCGAGTGGTATGAGGCCAGGGGGGGGGCCTTAGGTCAACCCAAATCGTGATACCCCCTCCCTTGGGGGCGATTTTGTGCAGCGGTGGGTGATGGGGGAGGGGAACGGGGGGTAGTTGGCTTTCAGGCATATGTCTCTGATGTGTGCAGAGGCAGTCACGATCACGGGCGGTGCTACGCGTACACGTTGGCTGTACGTCATGTTGATACGTCGGCGGGCGGGGGGACAGTTGGGGGGAAGCGGAGGGGAGGGGTCGGCGGGCTGGTGCGGGGTTGCGAGTGCGGAGGGGGCGGGCAATTGGGGGGGAGTGGTAAATCCAATTATCGGTTGGGTCCCCCGGATCTCCAAAAGAGCTGTAGGTGGGGGGGTGCGAGGTGGTGTTCTACAAGACTGGTGGATATAGCTCCTGGATGGCGCTGTGGGTGCATCGGGAGGAGGGTAAGGGTAGAACTGAGCTACAGGGTTCCGCGGAGGTATGGGGCCGTGTGAATGCTGGTCAGGTGATGGGGGGGGTCTAGGTAGTGCGTGGAAAGATGGGCTGTAGGGGGGTAGCGTCGTTGGGGCTCGGGGGGGGAGTGAGGTTTCTTGTAATCAGTGTTTTTTTAGTGGGTGCGTGGGCGACGGGGCGGTGGAGGCGCAGAGGGGAGAGCTCAGGGGGGATAATGGTCTTTGGCGGTTTGGGGGATGCGGTGGGTTACGTCAGGTATTTGGCGCGGGGGGTGTAGATGATAGGTAGGTGGGGGGGGATGGTGGGAGGTGGTACCGTTTGTTTAGTTTCTGAGATGTAGCCGACCATGCACTGGGCATGGGGTCTTATATGCGGGGTGTTGTTAGTATTGGGTGATATTGGTGGGGGGGTGGGGGGGGGACGGGGGGGGGGGTGGCAGGAGGGTGGACAGTTGGGGTGCTTCGGTTTGGGAGGGGGGATGGGGTGGGGTAGGGGAGTGGCGGCGGGGGGGGGTGAGTGGTGGGACGTGAATGTGTGATCGGGAGGCGGGGGGGAGGGTTTGGGTTTGGGGGGGTCACGGAGGTGGATGTTCGGGGGTGGGGGCTGAGGTGGGAGGGGAGCAAGGGTGTCTGGGGTGGGGGCCGAGGGAGGTCGGATATAGGGGGATAGGTGTGGGCATTGGGGGGTGGGGTGTTGGGGTGGTGGTCGTGTGACAGGTGCGGGAGGGTAACTGATTGGGGGTTGACGAGGGTGGCGTCGGGAGTTTGGTGGGGGGGGGTGGGGGGGGGGTGAGGGTGGGGAGGGAGGGGGGGGGGTGGGGGTGGGGTGGGGTGGGGGTCGGGTCGGGGGGGGGGTGGTGGTTTCGGGGGGGGGGTGGGGGGGGTTGGGGGGGGGGGTCGGGGTGGGGCGGGGGGGGGGGGGGGGGGGGAGCACAGGTAGGGGGGGGGGTAGGGTTCCTGTCGGTGGTATTTTTGTCTTGGGAGGTGGAGGGGATGGGGGGGGTTTGCTGGGGGTTGCTTGTGGGGGGTTGGGGGGATGTGGAGGGTGGGGGGGGGGGGGGTGGGGGGAGTTGGTTTGGGGAGTCTATGGAGTTTGTCTTGATAGGAGGGTGGGGGGGAGGTATGGTCTATCTGACATCTTTGTGGGTGGGTTGGGGGGTGGAGGGTTACATGGGAGTGGGGGCGGGGGGGTATGGGGGGGTATGCTAATAAATATGTAGCAATTCAAAACCATTCTGAATTATTTTAATATAACACCCACCTACGGGGATGGATAGTTTATCCAATCTGATATAAGACCAATTACTCGGTTACTATAGGGGGGGTAGGGGGCGGAGGCGGGAGGGGGAGGGGTGGGTGATTTTATTTCTATCAGAGGGGAAAAAGGGGGGCAGGGAATTTTATGTTTTTTAATTTGTTTGCACCTTTTAGAATATCCCCATTAACGGGGGGGGAAGCTGGGGGGTTTTTATTTTTTAGTTTTAGATAATTTTAGTTTTGTTACTTCTGGTTAAGGGGAACCTACAGAATGATTAAGTGTACCAACTTGTGATCCCAGGGTAAAAAAGCGGTAGTATTACGAAAAAATGGGGAGTTGGGGTGGGCATACGGAGTCGGGGGGGGGGGGTGATAGGATTGATATTTAAATGGGATGATTTTAGGGGGGGGGTATGGGGGGGGGGATAGGGGGATGAGGGGGTGGGAAGGGGATGCGATAACCTACATATGAGGGTGAGGTTTAGGAGATTTATTAATATAGGAATATGGTTTTAGGGGGACGGCTGGGTATAATCTTGGGGCGGTTGGCTGCTGATAATTTACATATTTTTTTCTTATTGTGAATAACAACGATTAATAACCTTAGGTACTATCTTTGTATTTTAGGGTATTAGATCCGGGCGTTTCTGTATGATACTATGATCCATGGGGGGGGGTGGGGTGGAGGAGGGAAGGTGGGATAACGGGAGGAAAGGGAGAGGGGGGGGAGGATTGTTTTTTACCAGGGGTGGTTCTAGGGGGAGGGCAGTTGGTTCGGTGTTTTCATGGGGAGGTTGGGGCTGGGACTCTGGTGGGGGTGTGTGGAATTTAGAAGTAGGGGGTGGTGGGTCGGGAGATTGTGAGGAGGTTATTTTTTTTTGAAGAGACCTAAGTGTGTGGGAGAATGTTGCAAGGCATGGGGCGTTGACCGCGGGAGGCGGTACTTGAAACAGGGCTTGGAGGGGTCAAATTCGGGTTCTACATTGTTGACACGGAGTTAGTATGGAAGAAGGAGGGGTGGTAGTCGATTTATAGGGAAATGCGGGACTAGGAATAGGAGGAGTTAGGGTGTGGAAGGAGAGGGGGTACGTGTTGTAGGATGGTGAGGAAGAGGGGCGGGTTGCGGCGATGGGGGGGGCTGTCATGGAGTAGATATAGGGAGATTGGGGGGGTTGAGGTACGAGGATTTGAGGATAGGGGGGTTTGAATTATGGGGGATGGATAGGGGTAGGGGGGGGTTGGGGTTAATAGGTGATAGGGGTGTGATTCTGAATAGTGGGTGGAAGGGGGGGGTCTTAGGGTAACTTTAGGTGCCCCTTAGATTATTCGGGTATTGGGGGGCGGGCTTGTGGGGAAGATTGAATGATGTGTTGTGTTGTTGTTGGGGATAGTGTGTCTGAGTGAAGGAATGAGTGAATTGGGGGTTGTGATTGCTATATTATTTCTGTTATGGTGCAAAACTCCGTGGTAGAGTTTGTGTTGGTTGACCTTGTGTGTTCATGTTCGTTGACCTATCACCCCCGGTCCAACCTAACATCGCCCCCACTCGCATTTCCCCCTTTTTTAACCATTATATTTCTTTTACACCTTTACATAATATAGTTACTCCCATTTGCCAATTGTGGAGTAACTTAACAAATTCCCACACCCCCCCCACCTCCGCACCTCCATCCCATCCCACCGCCGCCCCGCCGCACGGGCCGCGCCACGGGTCATATCCCACCCCCCAGTTGTGATTCCCCCTACCCCCCCACACCCCACCACCCTCGTTTGTGCTCCACCCCAACCAGACGCTCTCCCCCCTTGGGTGGGAATGGGGGAATTTACTGTCGTTGTTGACCCCCACAACGCACCCACCCTGTCCCACCCCCCCCCCGGGTGGGGGTGGTAAACAACCACCCATGGGGTGGTGGAGTGATGGGGGGTGTGGGGGGCACCCCCCCCACCACCCCCCCTCACATATATCTGTGATTCCCAACAACAACCAGGTGGGGGGGGGGGGGGGGGCCCCAACTCAAACCTCACCGCCCAGGGCGAAAAAGGAGAGGTTAGAGACAATCAAAGGTGGGGGTAGAGGGGAGTAATCACTAGTGCCGGGCTCAGTGGGGTGGTGGCGAGGACAGTGGGGGTGTGGATGGGGGGGGTTGGCCGGGGCCCCCCCCCCATGGGGTGCGGCCGTATCAGGGCAAAAAAGGGGGAGCCGGCAGGTGTCCCCTTCCTTGTCCGGGGGAGGAAAAGGAACCCCACAGGCCCCTCTCGGGCACCACGTCCCAATTAGGGGGACACGGGAGGCTTTTTTGGGTGCCGGGGGAAAAGGGCCACTCCCCAAGTACACCCATGCAGGGATGAATGGATATTGGCGGAAAAAAAAAATCACCCCACCACCCACTCTGTTTTTGTTTTGGTTTTTTCATAGGGATACCCGGCCACCAGCGCCTTACCACCTGTAAACTTGTGACTTCCAAAGATACTATTCCCCCAATTGTCAGAAGAGGGGCTACTAAACCACCCCAAGACGACAGGCACAGGATGGGTAATGCTGGCTACTGGTATTCCATGCCGCCGCTGGTCACTGTAATTTTTAATGCTTGGCTGCTACCATACATATCCTATTGGCGGCGGGGGAGCTAAATTACTCATAAATTTTTCGTTATACAATATTTACTAAATGGGTTTGGCTCATTATGATCGGTGCTAGAGCCTTTGGCGTTGTGGGGCTTATAACAAATATAAATCCTCACTGTGATCCCATCAGACTTGTTGCTCTAACAGAGGGGGGGTGCCAATTTATTTTCTCAAATACTTCCCCTGAAATTGTTAGGACTTATTCCTGTTTGTTTTTGTAATTACCGAACCCAACAACATTGACTCAAACATTTAAAGACCATGGGGGGTAATGTATAGGAGCCAAAAGGATTTTTGTAGTTGGGTGGGGTTTTTGGAGGTGTTGGAGGTTGGGGGTGAAGGGTGTGTAGTACAGGTGGTTGTTATTTGGGAGAGGGGTTGAGAGGTGTGGGAGGGGGTGTGGGGGGGGGGGGGGGGAGCGGCGGGGGGGGGTGGGGGGGTTGGGGAGGGGGAGCGGAGAGGGGGGGGTGGGGCGAGGGGGGGAGGGGGGGGAGAGGGGGGGGGGGGGGAGGAGGGGGGGGGGGGGGGGGGGGGGGGGGGACGGGGGGGGGGGGTGGGGGGGATGGGGGGGGGGGGGGGGAGGTGGGGGATTGAGGAAGATTATCCGTTAGGGGTGTGAAGAAGGATAGGCAGAAGGACTGGAAGAAAGAGAAGAAGGATTTGTGTTTTATGATTGTTATGGTTGAAGGAGTTAAGGATTGGTTTTTGAAAAGAAGGAGCTGGTTTGGCTGCAGATGAAGTTGTGTTTGTAAGTTTA